>JAFEMH010006041.1:0-137950 GCA_022495995.1 Adenophora triphylla var. japonica
TGGCTCCTTCTTTGCGCTTGTTTTCGCCATTGAGTGGGCGAGGTTCGGGCTTACATTAACGGCCGGTTCTTGAATTGCCGTTGAGTGGGCGAAGTCCGGGCTTACATTTACGGCCGGTTCTGCCTCGAATTGTCTGTTGAGGCCGGGCGAAGTCCGGCTTACATTGACCGGCCTGGTTCTTGAATTGCCGTTGGTTAAGGAACCAAACCGCACCGAATTTGGCCTGAAATAGGCCTTAGGACAGCCAGGGGCAAAGATTATAAGGGCAAGAAAGTAATTTGGCCCTCCCTTGCAAGAAGGTCCGTACGGACCAACCTGGGATGCAAAGAGGTCCGTACGAACCAGGTTGGCTTTTTACAGTTCCCAAATTTTGACTGGGTTAAAAACCCGAGGCCCCCTTCATTTCTTCTTCTTCAGTTCGTGCATCCGAGAGAGAGAAAGAGAGAAAACCTCCATTGTTATAAATACCTCAAAACTTCCTCCATTTTTAAGCTTGAATTGTTCGCAATGGCGGAAGGATCTCGGAGAGGTCGTCGACAACGCAGTCAAGAAGTGATCGAGCAACGGATGGAGCTCCAAAGAAATTGGATCTCCTTTGTTCCATCTTCGAAGAACCCGGATGTATTATATCCGAATCCTGCTTGAGATTTTGAATGCTAAAACTAGGTTTTAGTTTTTCGCATATTTGGGGCTTTTGCTATTTGCCATGCTTTTTGTGAAATTCTTGATGAATTGTTGAAATTGGGCATGTAAAAATTGTGGGTATGTGTATTTTGTGCAGAAATGTGTAGATTAGCTCTTATTTGTGAAAATAAAGTGCTTCTCTAATGAATTGCATGCTTTGGTGTTTTGTACATTATGCTATTTATGTATGTACATTGTGAGAAAAATTGTCATGTAGGGACAAACTTTGTAGAAAAAATGTGACATGTGCCGTGTTTTGTGACGGGTTTTGTCTGAAAGTACGTGTCGTGTAGGGACGGACTTTTCTTTTGAAAATGTGTTATGCAGTGTGTGCCGTGTTTTTGGGTGACGGACTCTGTGGGGCAAGTATGTGCAATATGTGCCGTGTTTTGTGACGGGTTATTTTGAAAATGTGTCGTGTAGGGCTTAATCCCTCTTTTGAGAAAATTTGTACAGTGTGTGCCGTGTTTTTGTGACGGACTGCATGGAAAAATTATATATAACGCATGTCGTGTTTTGTGTCGAGTTGCATGTAAAAATTATGTGCAATATGTGCCGTGTTTTGTGACGGGATATATGTGCTTTGGCCGTGTTTGGGACGGCTCTTTTGCTTTGATTTTCTTTTTGGTATTTTGCATTAAGCACGTGACCGACGCATTCGCCGTGTTTACCCGCAGATGCAGGGGCTCTTGGCCGGGAAATCCAAGAAGATGAAGACTCGGGATCGCTCGAGGCCGTTGTCGAGTTGTGGCCATGCGGATGCCTGACATTTCGTGGATGGCGTGCCGAGCCCCGTGAGGCCGGGCTCTATGCTTCGGCCCGGGCGTGTTCGCGTGGAGAACTTGGCCGGGGTTTTCGACACGAGGAAGAACAAGAGCGTCTTCCTTGGAATTTCTGAGTATTGGTGGGATACCACCCACACCTTCCATCTGAGCTGGGGAGAGGTGACGGTGACGCCCACAAACTTTGCTGCTATCACCGGGCTTTCCTTCAAAGGAGGGCCAGTGCGGTGGCGAGATATGATTGCCGAGGACGTGGCCGACCGAGCCGCCGGGCTTTGTGCCCTGCTCCTCGCAGGGTCTTGGCATGTTGTATAGTGATGTTGAGATGAGGATCACGGCCGCATTGGGGCCTATGTTCGGGGTACCGACCAGGTGACGGCGGAGCACTGCCGCGCTCCTTCCCGTGGTTTGCGCTTCCGAGACTTTGTTCTCGAACCACTCGACTACGGCTCCTTTTGCTCGCTGAGAGCTTGATTGATTTGGAGAGAGTTTGTGATATCTCTGGGGGCGAGGCGGGCTTGGCCGAGCTTTACTTCTCCTTGGATCTGGCTTAGCCTGGGTGTGGCCGCTCCTTGGCTTGTTTTGATTTTGCTTGGAGGTATAAGTTCATTGCCGTTTTTGATTTAGCAACTTGTCGTTTCTCCATTTTCTTTTGCACTCGAGCCTTTTCTACTTTTTGTCACTGTGTGTGGTTCTATGAGATCTTTCAGTGCTTCCTCGTGGGATAGGGGATCCTGGGGGCCATAGCAACAGATCCCGCTATGTTAGGTCAGCCCGCCCCGGCGAGGAGGAGGAGTACCAAAGCCAGGGTAAGCTCACGATTTCCTACTGTGGAGGTGCAGCAGAGAATTTGAGAGAGATAGCCCGAGAGGTTTGTTCTGTATCCTCGGGGCTTGATATGAGGCCGATGATTTCGAGGGGGCTCCCCGAGACGGCAACGGAAGATGCCGCGGGGCCCGACTTGCGACGTCATGTATTTGGGAGAGCGGGTCTTCCGGGCAAAGATGGCCCGGTATGCTTCCTTCGCTCCGAGGGACCCTCCTTTTGGGATGTTTGGATTCCCTGGATATGGATGTGTTGGATTTTGAGAGGTATCTTGGCGGCGTGGGTGCCGAGGAGTTTGTTTTCAGTATCGAGAGGAGTATGGGGCCTTTGTGAGGGAGGAAGCCGAGGACGCCACAGTGTTGGCGGGCGAGGAGAGGGAGGCCGGTCCGCAGTGGTCCCCTGCAGGTTCCGGTGCTCGGGGCCGGACTTTACGTATGTTCGTGGGGATTCCTCGAGGAGGAGGCGTGTCTCAGACTCCGTCCCCGAGCTGTGCTCCCGCCGCCTACCGAGTGGATCCCGATAGACCGAGCGAGTGTGCTTACTCTTTTCCATCTTGGCATCTTTTCGTATTTTTCTTTTTGTTGTTGAGTATGACCGTATTGCCGAGCGTTTTTCGCGCGCTTGCAGGCAGTCCCGGGAGGGCTTTTGACATGTCGACCCGCCGTTATGTGGCGATGCGGTCTTTCACGAAGAAGATGGCGTCGAAGATGTCTTGCCTGGGCCTCCGCGACGTGTGCCGGGCGTACACGCCGATGCCTTTGAGGCATTCTTTAGATGTTCCTCCACCGAGAGCCGAGCCGGAGCCACAAGCTAGAGTGGACCTTCGCGGGGGCGGCATAGCATGGATGTCGGGACGCCTTCGGGAGCTCCGAGGTCGCACTTTACCAGCTTCTTTTCCTTCAGATACATTGTGGTGAGGGTTCGTCGTAGCCTTCCTTCTTTGATCCTTTCGTCGGATTTGATCCTTCCGATTACTTTGAGTACCACCTCCGAAGGGGGCTCAGTGACTCGATGACGCAGGATGTGACCGGGGCGACTTCTCCGGATGCCCAACTTCTCGCTTGATGATCTGGGAGTGATGATGATGTCAAGAGCTTCCGACAGGGCTTATTTGCTTTCCCCTCTTTCCATATCTTCTTTTTTTTTTTAGCAAATGTATATTTATGGGTACCTGTAATAAAACACTTGTATTTGCATGGCAAAAGTATTTCATTTTAAGATGTAATGTCATTTTTGTGATTCCCGGGAATTGTCTTAGGAATGGTTGCTATATATATTTTTTTTTATTTGTGCATGCCACGTGAGCTGGGAGTGCGTTTGTGGGTAGTGTATGTTTGCCGGAAATGGCTTTGGCCGTTGTTTGGGCGCTTTGGAGCAAGGTCCCGCCGGGAACAAAGGTTGTTGTATCAGTTTGGCCGAGAAAGTGGGGCCAAGATGCACAAGGTCCGTGCACTTACACCTAGGTTGCAAAGAGGTCCGTACGGACCAACCTTGCTTTTGGGAAGGAAATAAATGCTTTCCAAAGGTCTCCGGTCTTTCCCCATTCCCCATTTGCACCATTTTCGAGCTTTCTCCCCCATTTTCTCTAGGAACCTCCATTTTTGCCATGGATTCTTCAAGTACGTTCCTGCACTTTGCCGAGGCTTTCGCAGGAGAGGCAAGCACACTTCCTCGAGCAACAAACGTGGATGCGACGCCGTATGAGGCATCGTAGACTCGGCTTTCGAGGTAAGGTTTCGTCTTTGCTCGATTTGGTCATTTAAGGAGTCGTTCCCGATTGGGAGTCATATGGCCTGCCGCGAAGTTCGGGGATGTTAGGAGGCATGTGTATTGCTTTTCCTACAATGAGATGGTGCCCACTTTCGAGGATTTTCGGCTTTGATTGGAGGACCTGAGGTGGAGGCCATCTCGCTTCCTTTGATTGGTGGTGTCACGCGAGCGTGAAGCTTGAAGGCTTTCTTCATACTTCGTTGGAAGAAGTTCAGGCATGATCCTTGATTCGGGTCATATTGACATTTCGAGCCGCCGGAGCGGTTTATGGTTGATGATGAGAGTGATGTCTCTGGGACGCATTTGCCTTGCGCGTGACGGCGACGCTTTTCATGGTCGCCTCCTCGCATTTGCGATGGCGCTTTGCTAGATGTGGTTAGGCACCGCAGCCGAGAGGATATTGTCTCGTTGGTGCTGGGGGAGACTCTTCATGGTATTGACCAACTGGCGACTGGGGATCGGTTCATGAGAGGGGGAAGACCTGCTTTGCTCACCTTATGGCTGCGAGAGAGACTTCAGGCCATGCCCGAGGCTCCGACGCCGTTTAGCCCGCGGTCATTTGCTCGCCGACCTCTTGTGTTGGATATGGATCACCCGCCTGGGAGAGATGGATGGCACGGCTTGGTACGCACTGATCCGCTGGGTGGGTTCCTCACCGGGGGATTGAGACTAGGAGGGTCTTTCAGAAGGGTCCTATGTCGTCGAGTTCCAAGTTTGTCTTGGTCCTCCTTCTATATTCCGTCGCTTGTTTCTCGGGCAGCTCGGGATGAAGCAGGAGCCTTTGTTGGGCTGGGATGACTCTTGCTACTACGGAGATAACTCCTCTCAGATGGCGCCTGTGTGCTTTCTTGTATTTTCTCGAGGGTATGGAAGTATTCCGCTTTCCTCCCCGTGGTGCTCCTTAGACGTCTGGGAGAGTGACGTATTGACGACTCGCACTCCGGCCCGGTATGAGCAGCGTGTTGGGCAGTCCCAAGTGGCTTTTGGGAGAGCGTGCGTGTAAGCGATTCTGGGACCCGGCTGCCGTAGTAGCTATTGCCTTAGGAGTGCCGAAGCCTGGTCTCGACCCTCGTGATGTTACGGGAGACACTTTATTTGACTACGAGACCGTAGTTGACCGACCGATCGACGGGGAGAGGTCCTCTTTTACAAACTCGCAGGAGGAGATCCGAGCCGAAGCACGGCGAATGAAGCCCCGAGAGCCGCTGGATTGTTTGACTCTACGGGAGGACCCCGATCTCTGACCGAGAGACGCAGAGTTGGTTCGCGTGGAGCAAAAGAAGACTCGCTGGGGACGAGGGAAGAAAGGGAAGAACGGCGAGGGGACAAGCGCAGATGGCGCGGAATGACCTCCTAGGTATCCATTCATTGCATTGCAAACACATTATTTGTTAAATGTATTAAGCTGTCTTTTAGCATGTTGTGAACTTGAGAGTAGACCGTGCTTGAACTCATCAAGAAATGTTGTAACCGTTAGTGATTTGTGATTTACTTTTAAAGCTTTGTCGAGACTCAAGATCTCTTGTTTGCCTTTGTTTCTCTTGTGCACCTTGCTCCGTCCATCTTTGACTTTTTTGTTGCATTTGCGGACCGAAGTGCACTGGCCTTGACGGCAATCCCCTTGCTTGGGCTTTGTGCTTGGTCAGGGGTTGAATGATCCCCGACAAGTCATTTTGACGGTCATTTCCGTAGCTTCCTTGCCCTTTGTTGGCGTCGAGCTCTGGACCTCAATTTCGCAGCTTCTGCTTGAGCTTTTTTTTTATTTTATTGTAATTTTTTTTTGTGAGCCCTTGCTCGAGCTCTTTTTTTTTTTTTTGAAGCGCGTGAGGGCGAAGACAAGCCCCTGGCTTGGAAGTAGACATGGGTCGGGTCACGTTTGACGTTGAGTGACCTCCGAATGTCCTTTGATGTTGCCGCCGTCGCTTGACTTGGTCAAGGTGACGTTGGGCGTGCTCTTGAAAAGTGCGTAGCTTGATGGAGGTCTTGATTGACATTCAAACTTTTGACTTTTTTGTGTATTTTTAGACCGGACCAATTAAGGTTGCCTACGTTCCTCTGGGCCTAGAGGGCTCAGTCTCCGCGTAGTTCGACACTACATGGAGTGCCAAGAGATGCACAGCTTGTTTTTCTTTAGGCGAAGTATCTGCGAAGTTTGCTTCCGTTGACCGATTCATGAAGCGGATTGCCGTCTAGGTCCGCGCTTCATGGCACCTCCGGAGAAGATCTTTGAACCACGAAAGGGCCTATCCATGTTGGTTCCCATTTTCCCAGCTGGGTTGGTTCGAGTGGGAGGCTTTTCTTTTCGAGTACCGTGATCGCCTTCCCCGATGTCTCGGACTCGACCTTCTTGTCGAAAGCTCTCGCCATCCCGCTTGGTAGGCTCCGGACGTGTTCCATGGCCTTTAGTCGTCGCTTGTCCAGCAGAGCCAATTCGTCATGTCGGCTGGAGCCATTCGACTTCGTTGACGTCATTTTCCAGCAGCACTCGGAGTGAGGGAATTTCTAGTTCAATGGGAAGGACTGCTTCCATCCCGTATGTCAGGGCGAATGGGGTTTCTCCCGTGGCTGTTCTGACTGATGTTCGGTAGTCCCAAAGTGCAAGGTGCAGCTTCTCGGGCCAATCCCATCCTCGGGTGGTCATTTTTCGGATGATCCGTTCGAGGGTCTTGTTTGCTGCTTCCACGACGCCATTTGTTTGTGGCCGGTAAGGAGAAGACTTGTGGCGTGTGATCTTGAATTCGGCCAACAGTCTGTCGCATTCCCCTTCAAAGTGTGAGCCATTGTCTGATATGACTTCATTCGGGATGCCGTATCGACAAATGATGTTCTCCTTGAGGAAATGTGCGACTTTCTTGGAGGTGAGTACCTTGTAGGACTTGGCTTCGACCCATTTGGTGAAGTAGTCGATGGCTACTAAGATGAACTCGTGACCGTTGCTTGCCCGCGGAGCGATTTTCCCGATGACGTCAATTCCCAAGTGGCAAATGGCCAGGTGTAGTCATGCAAGAGAGATCGTGGGGAGGTAGATGATTAAGGTTGGAGAACCGTTGACACTTGTCGCAGTTTCGGACAAAGTGGATGCAATCCGCTCCATGGAGATCCAAGAGTAGCCCATCCCGAGAATGATTTGCATCGTGGCTCTGCGGCGTTCATGTGGGGACCGCAAGCCCCATTGTGGACTTCGTTCATGAACTCGCTTGCTTCTTCCCGGGCCGATGCAGCGTAGGAGTGGTCCTTGGTAGCGTTTCTTGTATAGAATGTCCCCAAGGATGACGAAGTGAGAGGCAAGGCGTTTTAGGGCCATGATGCTCTTGGCTTTGACCCCTTCTCTGTGTTGGCCGTCCTCGTTCATGAAGACGGTTTCCCCATTCTTGAGGTATTGGAAGATCTGGTCTGTGCTGGAAATGGCGTCGGACTTGCGTCTCTTTGGCTCTTCAACAATCTTGTAAATTGTTGTGATTAAAACCTCCGGTTTTTCTCTCGTTTGACAACATGCTTAAATGTTTGCTTGATGAATTTATTCAATTAATGTGTTTGCCTTTTGTATAGATGAATTGTTATTAACTGTTTTGATTAGTTAACTCATCACTTGTTAAAGATGCAATGAAATGATTTTTTAGAAAGGTCGGACCTTTTATTGAAAGCGTGAAGACTATACATTGTTGATCAAAGACTCACAATCGTTGGGCGTAAAGCCGTCAAAAGACTCAAAAGATGTGAATTCACAGACAACAAGACTCGAAGCTAGACTATAGGCGACGAGGGATTGGAACAGGCTTCATTACTCTTGGCTGGCTGTAGCTCTAGAGGGAGTGGTGATGGCTCTGGTGGCCAATTTTCCATTGGCACGAGTCCCGGAAAATAGCTCGTATGTGGTTCGATTTCAAACCAGATCGCGGAGGTTTTTGGTTGCTCCCCTGATGATGTCCCTCCATTAGTGTTGCCACCAGTCCTTGGGGGTCTTTGATGATAGAAGTCGCTGAGGGCTACTTCTAAGAGGACGAAGCATTCGCTGATTCGGAGTTGATTCTTGCTGATGTTGATCATTTTCATAGAATCTGCCTCTTTATCTGGGATCTTTGCTTTGACAACATTTACAATGTCCGATTCGAGGGGGCATGCTATATCTCCTTCCTTGATTAGGCCTTGGAGGAGGTTGCGCCACTGTTCATCTAGGTCGGACACTGGAATGTTGAATTGAACTATGCTGTGATGGCTGTCCCCATAAGATCCGAGAGTGTCGGCCAGAGGGTTGTCTTGTACCGGGGGATCGGTAATGAGCCAGTTTGCAAGAGGGTTTTCGATGAAGTAAGGGTCTACTCCTTGATCAATCTCCATCTGGGCGTCCATCTCTTGATCTGGTTTGAAATGGTGGCTGATCAAGGTCCTCAAAGATGGCTTGAGGCAGGAATGGAAGATGTCCATCTGCTCTTCTTTGGAAAGTGGATCCATTATCTCACTAAGCTTCCAGTTCCACCTTTTTTAGAACTCACCCACTGGTTCGTCATCCTTTTGCTCGGTGGCTTGCAGATTGTGGCGGTTAGTTTCCCACTCGAGGTTGGCGCGGTACTTTTCTAGGAAGATCTCGTTGATTTGATCCCACGTGGAGCGGTTTTCTGCCTTTACGTTGAGGAACCACCTTAGTGCTGTGGATTTGAGAGAATGCTGAAAGTGATCCGCCATCTGTTGAGGGGTTGCCCCTTTGGCTCTCATACCCAGGACATAGGTGTTGATGTGGGTTTTTGGGCATTCTGTCCCGTCAAACTTTTCCATTTCCGGCATCCTGAATTTCGGAGGGAGCGGGACTACTTTGCTTGGATCAGTAGGCAGGAGGGAGTCCTTCCGAGAACTAGCTAGCTTGCCTTGCATGTCCTTCATTTGCTCGATCATCCAAGCCATGTGGGGATCAGCAGGTTGAGGTGGGTTACCGTTTTCGGGGACGGAAACCGAAGATGGAGGTGGATTGGCTGATGGGATCGCCATTCGGGAGTCTTGGAGAGGTAGCTGAGTATATACCAACCTATACCCCGGAGTGTTGGAAGTTAGGGCGTGATTGCCGTGTCCACTAAGGGTTGTGTTTGGGAATTGGGGAAATGATTCGTTAGCCCCAAGTGGCGGACTAGCAGTGTGGCAAGCTTGAAATGTCGGGATATCCGCTCGGGATGCCCGTCCCCGGTAAGCATGGGGACTTCGATTATGGCCGTGAGGCTCGTATAGAGGCAAAGGATTGAATCCTGGGGATACCGAGATGCATTAGGATTCGCGGAGCAGCACGTATGTGCCGTTGATACCGAGATTGATGCGTGCAGCCGGAAACCGACCGTGCCGAGACGGGCATGCCGGGAGCCGCTTGACCGACGCCCGAAGGGAGCTTTGAGCGAGAGGCGCTTAGCGTTGCCGGGATCTCGTAACTTGGCGGAGGCGTAACTCCGCGATAGCTTTGAGAAACCGGGGGGGGCCGGTATGTCTTCATCCTCTATGAGAACAAAGGTTCCGTCAGGTTGGGGAACTGCAACTGTTCCTCGAAGACGCAAAGTATCTACGATCCAGGCTTGCTGCTCTTCTTGGCGCTTCTTGATGGTTTCGAAGGCTCGCAGCACCTCCTCCATTGTCTGGAGGTTCCTTAGTGGCGGGGTTCCGTTTCCCTCAATGTTATCTGTTGATCCCGTCATGGGGGAGTAGCGGACGGTGCGGACCGTTGAACTGGAAGGGCTATCGGACCTTGTGACCTCGATACTGAAAAGGCGGCTCCCGGGTATTCTCAACCACTCTCGGTTCGCTGGAGGGGGTGACGGGCAAGGTTTAGACACAGGAATGGCCTCTCGGGATAAAAGGGGGAAAGCTCACGTGGCATGCGGTTTCCGCTTCTTTTATATATTTTTTTGTTGTTTTAATTTACTTAAAACATGTTTTCTCAGAGTCCTAGGTAGGTTGGAAAAGATTGCTCTTCTTTTTCGCAACTATGCTAGATCCTGGGTCAGTGGAGACCATCTGTGCGGCTATAAGCCCCTCGTTTTGCACCTGTATTTCGACATCCCAGGGTGGACAGCCCCGGGCGAGGGTCCTATAGGGAAAGCGGTTTCCACTGGCCTAAAAGAAAAATCGAACCTAAGGACCGAGCCTGTCATGTTCGTTTTGATGCGTTAGCCATGTGAATAGCGAACCGAGCCGGCCACTGAGTCAAGATCAGGTCAAGAGTTTGGCATGACCTCTCTTTACCTTGCTTGCGCAAGGGATCTGTGACGTTAGGCGTTGGCTGGGTCATATCATCATGGCTGACGTATCAAAGGCGTGATGACATGGTGTCATGTGAGCATGGATGTATATCCGGGACGGAACATCGTCTGGGTGTAGCTTCGGAGATCAAGATCAGGTCAAGATTTTAGCATGACCTTTCATCGCTTTGCTTGCGCAAGGGATATTGAGTTCCAAGACTTGACAAAGAAAATGGCCGGCATGGTATATGTATCCAGGCTGTATGACACGGACTGGGTAAAAACCAACCGAGTTTGGACAGAGTGTGACTCAAGACTCAAACGTGCAGGGTTGACGCTTGGCTAGGATGGGATGTTTGGAATGATCCCGTGCGCATCCGAGAGGCCTAGGAAGACCAAACGGACTGCAACTGAGACCACTCCGGGTTAAGGGTTGTAGTGTGCAGTGTATCCGAGGCAGCAGTGCGCGTAGCGTGTGGTGTAACCGAGGCAGGAGTGTGAGTAGTGTGTGGTGTAACCGAGGCAGCAGTGCGAGTAGTGTGCGGTCTCTAAAATTCCTTTTCTGAGTAAAACATAATTTTTTTCGAAGAATTTTAAATGTATGCACAGATGTATGTTGATGCATTTTTTTTTGTAAAATAAAAAGTAAAGCACGTGCACACACACATAACAGTTAAGGAAAGGGGTAAAATGAAAGTTTGACCCTCATCATCGTTTAAAAATCTTTTGTTTTGTTTAAAAAGATTTTAAAACAAAAAGTTCCCCAGCGGAGTCGCCAACTGAAATTACCCGGGATCCGGCTCGCGCGCGGAGGGCCCCGTGCATCTCGCATTTGTCGCTTTTCGGGAAAGTCGCCCGGATCCGAGAGGTAGCGCGTTCGCGCCCCTGCATCTGGCTTATTCCGCTTTTAGCGTTAGTTGGGAGGTGTCTCACCGTTGTTTTCGCAATTGTAGAGTCGCCACGCCATTTTTATTAAGCCCAAAACATTGAAAAAGGGCATCAGTTTAAAAATAAACTGTTTTTTGTGTGATGAGATTTTGAGTTCGGAGGTCAGATGACTCCTCGGGAAGAGAATATTAGAATCTTAGAGCTCACCCGATTCGCCTCGTAAAAACGAGTCTTTCGGATACCCCTAATATTCTTTAAATGTTGTGTGTGTGTGTGCTTTTAAAAATGCATGCTGTATCGGATGTCTACATTGTACACTACGTATTGAAATGTATTGAAATAGTAATGGAAGGAAGCCTTACCAATGTTGGTTCGTGTCTGTCTTCCACTGGGGAATAGTGTTTGAAGATGGAATAGTGTTCCGGTACGGACCGGGATTGCTTCGGGAGGGGCCGGTTGTCTGCGGACAGAGTTTCGGCGTGAGTTGAGATTGTAGGCTGCGTTCGGGCAGAGGTTCGGCGTGCGTTGGGATGGCAGGAATTACTCGGGCAGAGTTTCGGCGTGCGTTGGGATGGCAGGAGTCACTCGGGCAGAGTTTCGGCGTGCGTTCAAGCTACCGGTTTGACTCGGAAAGAGCCGGGACACCTTGGGAAAGACCAGGCAAGGCCTCGGAGTACCACGAGAGGCCTCAGAGTACCTCGAGAGTGCCTCGGGGCAGCGCGGGAGCGTCGCGGGAGCGCTCGGAGAGGCTTCGGAGCACCACGAGGGAGCTCGGAAGGCCTCGGAAGGATTCGAAAGGGGCCGGGATTGCCCCGAAGGGTCTTAGAGGGGGAGCCTGAAGGCTTAGGGAGAGAAGAGAAGGAGGAGGTGTGAATGAAATGGGAGGGGGAGCCCTCTATTTATAGTGGTAGATTTCGTGCAAAGAGGTCCGTACGGACCTTGTAGGTTATCCAGAATTTTAGTTTTCCTCGATTTGAGGGAATCTGTAATAATTGTGAATATTCTAGAATGATGGTGTCCCCTGTGCAAAGAGGTCCATACGGACCATCTTAGCATGCAAAGAGGTCCGTACGGACCAACCATGCATGGGGGTAATGATTTTCTCCGGGATTTGAGGGAATATTGTGGACTTTAAGGGGATTCAGTAAGAGTAGGTCTGCTGAGAAACGCGTTTCTCCATAACTATGGAGAAACGCGTTTTTAATAGCCAGAAACTATACGTTTGATAACCAGAAGAAAATTTCTGGATATCAGTCTCAAAGGGTTCTGGATATCCAGAAGCTTTGGAACGGATATCCAGAAGCCTTTGGGCGGATATCCAGAAACATATTTGAAGCCAAATCCAAGGCCAAGACCACAAATTGCTTATTGAAGGTTTCTGGATATCCAGAAACCTTCAAATGTATATCGAGAAACCATCAAATGAATATCCAGAAACATATTTGAAGCCAAATCCAAGGCCAAGACCAGAAAATGCTTATTGAAGGTTTCTGGATATCCAGAAACCTTCAAATGTATATCCAGAAACCATCAAATGAATATCCAGAAACATTTTGAAAGTTTCTGGATATCATTTTGAAGGTTTCTGGATATCACTTTCATAAGCTTCTGGATATCCTTTCAAAGGGTTCTGGATATCCAGAACCTTTGAGACTGATATCCAGAAGTAACCATGAGACAAGGTCATGGCCAATACAAAAAGTTTCTGGATATCCTTTCAATAGCATCTGGATACCCGTAACCCGTTTCTCCATAACTTATGGAGAAACGCGTTTCTCCCTAGATTTTACGATTCAGTAATTATTGCAACAAAGAGGTCCGTACAGACCACTTATGCTTTTCCAATTTCTTGAAAATTCCCAAAAGGTCCTTTTGTCCCTTTTTATCCCAAAAAGGCTCCTCCCTTGGTTTGGCTGAGGGTTTTTGAGGGTTTTTGAGTACTAGAGGTCTTCGAGTCTGTGTTTGTGAGTCTGCGGTGTTTCCCATGTGCTCGGAAGAGGGTGATCCAGATTGGGGTACTTACAGATAGGAGAAATTCAAACACTCAACATGTCTAATCTAATTCTTGAAAGTAGGCACTTGACGTGCTTTACGCACTTTAATTCCTGCAAGAGGGTTAATGAAAGCAATTGCATAGCATTATTCATTTAAAGCATTAGTTTGTTCAAGATGATCAATGTGCACTCGGCTCCAAGAATCAGAGGGGAGAATGAGTTTTATTACGTGAGAATTGAAAATTGTTTGTGTGATTTAGATTTTAGTTTAAAAGACCAACTCGTGAGGTCCGTCTAAAGATTGAATGAGACAATCACCTAATAGGATTTTGTTGAGATAACCCAAGTTCAATGCTAAGGTTCAGGATACTTCAAGAATTTTTTGTTATCGCAGGACTTTTTTATCGTCAAGCCCCTAAGTTTTTTCATGTGATGATCATTGACTGAACAAGGTCTAAACCACTCCAATGGCTTTTTCTATGTAGAACTTATGTTGCCTAATCCAAAGCGCGCATTTTCCAAGGCTTCTCTTGACACTAAGCCCCAAGACTTCTTGTATGATGTAGATGACTTCGTGAACAGGCTTGTGAGGCTGTGTAAATTGAAGAAGGATGCCCTCCTTTTTCCCTTTGAAAAATTTTTCTTTCTTAGTGACGCACCCTGATTTTTGCCTAGACCGCCCTTTCGGGTTTTCAATCTAGTGGGCATCTCTTTTGCATCTTTTGTTTTTGTGCTCTAACTTTTGCCTAGGCCGCTCTTTACGAGTTTTTCAACCTAGCGAGCCTTTTTTTTTTTTGAAAAGTATGTTTACTCGAAAGGGAATCAGTTGGAAGAATCTCATTAAGGAGAAAGATGAGATCTTAAGTTTAGTTGAGGAGAGACGGACTCTATTTTTTGGAAGGTGAACCCAGCATTGACTCTTTGGAGAAGTGTATTCTCTAATGATGAGAGTGAGAAGCGAAAAAGGGGAAAACTCCTAATGTAGATTTGATTACTCTTGAGAGTTTAAGTAGGGATTGACTGGGAGAGGAAAGGTTAGGAAGCCTCAATTTTGATGCTTGGATTTCAAGAGTGTGTATGAGAATGGCTAAGAGGAAGCCCCTAGACTCAACAAAGAACGCTACATGGCTCAAAGGTCTAGAAAAGTTGTTCTACCTTTAATGGACCTATGTATCATCTAGAAATTTCTTAACGATTTTGAAAAGAAAGTCAATCATTAGTACGACTTAAGGCTAAACATTTTTCTTTATGGATGGATGTTGAAAGTCTTCTTCATTTGCGTTGCCATTCAGGCTTCATTATAAGAGGATGTTGAGGATTCCTCTTTTCTTCGTTGGTATTACTTGACCCTTCTTCTTTGTGGGAGAGTCCTTCTTGCCTTCGTTGAAATTCCATCTTTGTTGTGGGGTAATGAAGGCTTGAGAGGTTTTTTTTGTACTCTCAAAGCCTTGAATTGAGTAGCCCCAATCTTCTTGGGATGAATGTTGATAGCAGCGCCTTTGGCTTCCTTCATTTGTTGACCTTTGACTTTCAACAGGAGTAATGTTTAGCCTTAAACCTTCTAATGATAGTTTTCATTTCAAACTTGTTTAGAAGTTTCTATTTTTTGTGACGATTTAAGGAATCAGGGTCCACTATTCAGCATGAATCAAATGATACTCATAAAGAAAAACAACTCTTGGGGAAGTGTTTAGGATAAAGAGATAACTTTTATTGATAAGAAAATTTGAAACCGACTCGATAGTTCACTTGACACAAACTAGAGAGGATAGAGATGGACTAGAATGACAGACCGACTCTTCGAGAACATACTAGAAAGTTGTTCTAATCTACTTTTTTCTTCTCTTTTTTTCAAAGGGAAAAGGGAGATGACAATCGCAGCCCCAAGGTGGTGATGCTTCAGTTGATCTTGTCGGCTTCATACAAGTCTTGGATGGCATCCCTCAAATTATAGCAATTGTTGGTGTCATGACCACTAAACTGATGGTAATCGCAAAATTTGTCGTGGTCCCAATCTTCTCTCATTTTCTTAGGATGATAGTCTTCCATTGGCTTCAATTTTCCTTGGCCTACTAGATCATCGAACATTTCCTTAGAGTAGTCTCACCAAAATCATGATAGGTACGACCCATGCTCCCCTTTGTTGGATAATTCTCCTTTTCTGAATTCTTTCTAAGACGGGTGAATTCATCAATTCTAATGCCCGATTTATGGAACTCGAGGAAACTAGGGAAGTAATTGTCGACAAGCTTCTCTTGGTACTCTTCACGGAGACATTAAAGTAAGATATGAATTTTTTCGTCTAGGCTTGGCCTATCAACGGTTTCAGTCAATTTGGTCCTCCATCTTTTGACGAAGTCTGTGAATGACTCATTTTGTTGTTGCTTAGTTTGCTCAAGGTCTCTCCTAGTAGTGCGGTAGGTAGTGTTGTCCTCAAATTGCTCTTGGAAGGTACGACTGGCGAGTGGCCAATCAAGCCTTATTGAGAGTGGGAGAGTCATGTACCAATTTCTAGCGACACCATCAAGGGTTTGAGGGAAGCATTGAACTATGAATTTGTCATCGACACCCATGGATAGCATGGCCCAAGAGTAAGTTTCCAAGTGAGTTTTTGGACAAGTAGTGCCATTGAATTTTGCAATGTCGGGTGTTTTGTACTTTCGAGGAAGCTTTGACATGGATTGACGAAGGGTGTCATAGTCGATAGAGAGCGAGGCTCCCTTGCTCACATTGAGGGATGCGAGTTTCTTTTTTAGCATTTCCATGGTGAGGGTCTCACTTGCCTTTCTATTTTCCTCCTTACTTTCCTTCTTGAAAGTTTGGCTTTCGTTATCGAAGGAGGAAGATGATGAGCTAGACTCATACACCTTTTTCTTGTGCTTGCATTGGCTTTTAGCCTTCTTAGTGTATGATGCTTCATCATCGAAAGATGTTCTATTTTCTTTCTTCTTTGAGCTTAATTCGGCCATTTTTAGTTTCATGGCTCGGAGTTCATCAACCATGGCTTTCATTTCTCCGGCTTGGATTCTCCTTTCAAGTTCTAATTGGGCCTCCATTTCATCGGCTTAAGCTTGTAGCATTTCTTCATATCGAGTCCTTTGATCCTCAATTTCCTTCTTAAGTGCTTCGGGATTCATCATGTCGGAAAGAAATTGAGTTGCTACCGTTGGAGAGGTAAGGGAGCTTGACGATCTTAGAGATGAACTAGAGATATCCCAACAAAACGCCTTTTAGAATATTAGCCCCAAACGATCCTAGGTGGAGAAGAGGATGATGGTTAAAATTATCTCATGAGCAATTTTTTTTGAAGTTTTATTTTTATTAGAGATGGAGTTTTGACTCAAGGAGGGAGTGCACATCGATTATCAATCACAAACACAAATTCTGCAAATAAAGTCTCATGCGAGACAAGGTCGTCTCGCACGAGATAACCATTCGGAGAGATGGATTTTTTTCTTTTTATTTCCTAAATTCATGGTCTGACGAACAAAGATCCGTTTTCTATCTAGCATCCTAGGTAAATCTTGCAGGCATACATAATTCGAACCAAACCTAGGGACTCAGTAATTGATCATTCTTTGTAAGATAAAGTTACGTAAAATCATTTTTCAAGAAGGATTTTTAAGGGACTTTTTGATCTTTGAAGGGACGATTCCGAAGGGACTATTCCAAAGGGACTGCTCCGAATCCTCCTCTTTTCGTGATTTTACATGAGATTATCTTGGTCAAGGACATGAAAGATTACTGAGTCAAAACCGACCGGTCACGGAGTGTTCTTAAAGAGACAATCTACATGATATGTGGAGATGCAGGGCTGGAAGGCTAGGCTCCCCGCGATATGACAATCTAGGTGGATTGAATATGCAGAGTGGGATGATCTAACTTCAGAGAGACCAGTGACTAAGTGGTTACCGTCATCAGTCCTTAGTGTGCGTCCCGGGTAATTGGGGTATGTAGTGCAATGACAAATATAGCATGAGTGCGCGTGTGTGAGAGTCCATCTAGGTGATAGAGAAAAATAGAGACTTTTTTTAAAACAAAAGAAAAGGAGATAATGGCCGCACCAAGTGGTTACCTACGTTTCTCCCAAATTTGGGGAGACTCAGGCCGTCGTAGTTCCACATAAAAAGGATAGAGAGAGAAATAATAAATTTAAAATTACAACTCCCGAATCCTCCTTGGACCGGACTTTAATCAAAACCAATTACACACAGTTCAAATAATAATTAATTACTTAAATAAAAATGAACTACCGAGGCGCTATCTCGCGCGAGACAAAGGGTTGTCTCGTGTGGGACAAGCCTGAAACTGAATAAGAAAACGATTTTTTTTCTTTTGAAAATCCCCCTTAATTGACTCAAGTCTAAGCCACTTTAATTTTAGTCCCCAGCGGAGTCGCCGCTGTAGCGATGGTGAATTTTTAACATCTAGAGTAGCCACTTATCATTTATTGATGGAAAACAATAAGAAAAACCATTTTGAAAAGATTTTGGGTTTGGGGCTTAAGTGATGGATTTGGAAGGTCAAGGAGCACCGCATCCACCCAATCCGAAGATCGGTCTTGCTAAAGGAGGGGGGGGTTTTGAATAAAAATCATTTTAATAAACAAATAAAAGAATCCATTTAACTAGGTTAAATAGAATATAGAATCGATTGCTTCGAGACCGTCTCCATGGTTTGGAGAGGCTCTAGGCCGATCCTAGGTTCAATGTGCTATACCACTCTAATAATCAATTAGAAAGGAAGGAAGATTACCTTTTGTTTGAGAAGTGATTCGGACAGAGTTTCGACTTAATCCTTGATTCGAATCTTGATGCTGACAGAGTTTTTCCTCAATCCTTGACTTGAATCTTGATGTTTGTTGATCAACAGGGTTGATAAAAAAAACTTTAGGTGATTTAGGGGGTGAAATATTTTAGGGAGAGAAACTAGTAAAATGTCGGAGGTCGACTGGGGTTCGAAATACTGGAAATCATCAAGTATTTAAAGGAGGTTGGAGAGGTAAAGGTGGATTGGAATACCACCCTAGGAAGGTTCCAGAACTCAAATATCATTGGAAAACCAATTTTCTTGTCGATTTCAAACTCTCTTCTTGATAAGAAGAGAGTTTGAAATAGACAAGGAAACTGGTTTCTGCACATCCTGCAGAAACTTAGTCTCGCGCGAGACACGTATGTCTCGCGTGGGACAAGGCTGCTCAATGGACAATTATGTCCTCCTGTTCGGTCGAAACCTAACGGTTTATTTAAATTATGCAAGTGCACGGGCTATTGAAGTATAGCGGGTGCAAGTACGGATCGATCCTATGAGGACAGAGTTTACTATGGGATGCATTTGTTTTTACTAGGAAATATAAATGGGATTGGGAAAAATAAAGTTTGTTTCGAGAAGAGAATAGAACATACGCAGAAAATACTTTAGGAAAACTTTTATAAAACGAAGCATTCTCGGGATTGGAAATCATTTTAGCCAATTATTCATCATATAGTCATGTCTTTGAAAATAAAGATTTTCATAAAAATCAAGGATGGTACGTTGAGCCTACACTACTTCTCACGATCAAGCAAGTAGCATTTGTACCCTTCACTAATTATGCCCTATCTATCGATGGCCCATAATTAGCAAGGATCCATTAAAGTTCGCAAATCAACGTACATTCCATTCAAGGAACATCCCTAGGCTGTTGAACTACTCTCGTGATCAATGAAACCTAGTTCCTTTATATGGTTTCATCAAACGAGATTCTCCGCTAGGTACTTATCTCGATCAACTTAATCATACAAGTTGAACGTCTCCAAAATGTAAGTCATTTTGAGATTGATATAAAGAAATTGTTTAGATGAAGAGAAATGACAAGACTTTTTATAAGAGATGATGAACAAAAGACATTTTGAGTTTCCAACCCCAAGAATATGGGGGATTACTCACTAGCCATTATGAAACAACAAACATAAGGAATAATAAGAGATAAGGGAAGAAATCTATACTTATAGTATATTAAAGTAGGCCAAACTTGATAGGGTTTTGCCACGTAAGCCACAAAAGGTGATTCTTGCATTCTAATGCTTCCAACTCATCCGCCCCATAATTAATTCATGATGTTTCGAATTCTCCCTAATAGCTATTAACATTCATAGTCTATAATAGTTATGTGAATAGTTACTTCTTACATATAATTATTAGTAGTTAAATTCTTATAGTAACTGTTCAATGTTTCTATTTGTATTCATAGTATATAGCTATGAGAGGGTATAAGATTTAAAAGTGACTAATAAAGGTAACTAAATTAATATAAGATGACTAATCAATGATTCTAGAGTAGGTCTGCTGAGAAACGCGTTTCTCCATAACTATGGAGAAACGTGTTTTTAATAGCCAGAAGCTATACGTTTGATAACCAGAAAAAAAAATTCTGGATATCAGTCTCAAAGGGTTCTGGATATCCAGAAGCTTTGGAACGGATATCCAGAAGCCTTTGGGTGGATATCCAGAAAAAATAGATTTGAAGCCAAATCCAAGGCCAAGACCAGAAATTGCTTATTGAAGGTTTCTGGATATCCAGAAACCTTCAAATGTATATCCAGAAACCATCAAATGAATATCCAGAAACATTTTGAAAGTTTCTGGATATTCATTTGAAGGTTTCTCGGATATCACTTTCATAAGCTTCTCGGATATCCGTAAGCCTTGGCCTACATTGTCGCGCGACAAGTCGGGCCCCGTTTCTTCATAAGTCACGGAGAAACGCATTTCTCCCGCATTTTGTGATGATTCTAATACTTGATATATTACTAATTAATATTAGTGTAATCAATTACTCAAAAGTTCTAGAATGTAATTATCATTTATCAACATACATATATAAATAGATATAGTAAACTATTATATTTTTTCTCTAATATATTACTAGAGAACTACTTATCTTTTCTAATAGACGAAGACTTCTGGTAATGGCGGATGAACCGAAAAGTTTGGTAGTCCAAGAGACAAGAAAGAGTTCAATGTTGTAGTTTAATGACAAGGTTCATTTGAATTTCACTTGGAGTTACATAATAAAAAAACTAGGTTTCTTTTTTATGTTTCATCACACTTTTTCCTCTATATCCATGGCTTTTTCCACCTATTGTCTGCATCCTTGCTGCCGTCGTTACCGGAAATTTTGTTACCATGACATGCCAAGATTAGTGTAAGACCCGTATAAGGTGACTTTATGTGTTTATTTTTATGTCTAACTAATTTTACTTTTACTTTAGATATACATTTTGGATTTAAAATTTGAACTTAATTTGATTATTTTTCTTCTTTAACTTTAATCTTTTAATTTGATTTTTGTTTATTCACATACGAATATTTGGGCCAAATTACATCTTGACTCAAATGGAAACTTTAGCTATAATTTCTATATTTCATTTGTCTTTTGATTAAACATTTATTTTCATGTTTCTATTTAATTTTTTTGTTTTGTTTTGATTTTTGATTTATTCTTGATTTTTAGTTTCATTTTCATTTTTTTAAGTATATTTTCATATTTGTTTTGAATTTATATTTGCACTTTATTTTTCTTGCAATTTTAACTTTAGTTGTAATTTTTATATTTCAATTGTCTTTTGATTAGAAATTCATTTTCATGTTTCTATTTAATTTAATTTAATTTTTTGTTTTATTTTATTTTGAATTGATTTCTTTATTTTTAGTTTCGTTTACATTTTTTTAGTATCTTTTCATATTTGTTTTGAATTTTTATTTGCTTTTTATTTTTCTTGCAATTTTGTGAAGAAACTTTAGTTGTAATTTTTAGATTTCATTTGTCTTTTGATTAGAAATTCATTTTCATGTTTCTATTTAATTTTTTGTTTTGTTTTGAATTGATTTCTTGATTTTTAGTTTCATTTACATTTTTTAGTATCTTTTCATATTTGTTTTGAATTTCTATTTGCTCTTTATTTTTCTTGCAATTTTGTGAAGAACTTTAGTTGTAATTTTTATATTTCATTTATATTTTGATTAGAAATTCATTTTCATGTTTCTATTTAATTTTTGTTTGTTTTGATTTTTGATTTGTTCTTGATTTTTAGTTTCATTTTCATTTTTTTTAGTATATTTTCATATTTGTTTTGAATTTATATTTTCTCTTTATTTTTCTTGCAATTTTGTGAATAATTTTTTTTTATCATTGACTTTAGATTTTGCATTTAAAAGTATGTTTACATATATTTTTTATTCTATTTTGTTTATTTATTTTTATTACAAATTGTGAAGATCTATTTTCTTTTTTTATTCTTAAGTTTCCTTTTGTCATTTTTTGAGCAAGAATTATACTTCATTTTTAGTTTTTATTTTTATTTTTAAGTGAGTTTCATATTTATCTTTATTTTATTGCGATATCTGAAGAAGTGTGTTTTTTAAACTTAAAAGTGAGTTTTCATGTATATTTTACTTTTATTTGTTGCATTTTCCTTTTTTTTATTATTACAATTTGTCAAGAAATATACATTTGCCTTTGGTTTTACTTTTTTTTATTGTCAATTCTTTACTTTTTTGTTTTGATTTTTTTTGTTAGTTTTCATTTATATTTTTTTATCGTTCAATTTTATTTTGTAATTTATTTTAGTTAGTAAGTTTTCATATTTATTTTATTTCTTTTGTGAAAAAAAAATAAATAGTTAACTGAGATTGCCATTGTGAATCAGAGAAAATATATTCTTAAAAAAATAATTCTCTTGGAGAAAATTATTATTAACTATCTCTCTTTTCCAACTTTGTTTCTATGTTTTTAATTCAGATCCAGTTCATTTCATATAAAAGTAATGTTAAATGAATGAACATTGATGGAAGAGGAATGGAGAGTTACCCTTATTATGAATATGAAGAATATGAAGAATATGAAGGGATATGAATCTCATAAATTGAAAGTAATAACAAATCAATAAGATCATTTAAGTTTTAGTTAAGTTATCAATTAATAAAATTATAGCTTAAATTGTCTATATTTTCACAAGCATAAAACAAATGACCAAAAGGTTTTTATCATGGTCATGCCCAAATTCAAAGTATTCACAAGATTTAGACATGTATATACTCCCTCCGTCCCACTCCAGTGTGGACTTATTTCCTTTTTGAGACGTCCCACTCTAGTGTGGACTGTCCAAAATGACAAAGAATCTTTACTATTTCACCCACTCATTCTCTCTCCTACTTTACTTTTACACTCACAACATTTTCTCTCTTAACTATTCCTCCCACTCATTCTCTCTCCTATTTAATTTTTCATACTCACAAACACCTCCTCCACCTATTTTTCTCTCCTACTTTTCCTTAATTCCCATGCCCAAAAAGTAGGTCCACAGTGGAGTGGGACGGAGGGAGTATTGAATATGAAATCTCATAGTAAGTTAAGCAAACAAAAAGTAAACGTACAAATATTAAAGTTTGGACTTCATCATACATCTCTATATTTATAATAATTCAACTCAAAAGCTAAATTTGTAATTGATAAAAAAATGAATGCAAATATATTATATGAATTAACTTCTAATAACGAATGTTGGAATATGAATATAAAAGAAATTAAAAAGGTATTTGCTTCTCTTTTTCCAATCAATAAATGTTGAGTTTTATTGTTGTTGTTTGATTTTGAAATGATTGACAATTTTTTGTTGTGGCTGGAAGGTCGTGGATGGTGGTGGCTAGTAATTTTTCCAGCCCAAAGTGAGAAGGCTTGATATGGGATGCTTAGTTTTGTGGTCTATGTGAAATCTAGGTTTTGGTGGTTGGATTTAGAAATGAAATCTTAGCTTGATTCTGAGATAATGTAGGAGAGTTTGATGATGGGTTTGGGTTTGCGGTGTAGGTTGTTGTTGTTATGATTGCGGTGATGGCTGGAGGAGGAGAG
Source organism: Adenophora triphylla var. japonica (assembly GCA_022495995.1). Taxonomy (NCBI): domain Eukaryota; kingdom Viridiplantae; phylum Streptophyta; class Magnoliopsida; order Asterales; family Campanulaceae; genus Adenophora; species Adenophora triphylla. The sequence continues at coordinate 23,051 of JAFEMH010006041.1, forward strand.
GCTGGTGGAAGAGAGGATGTGTGGGAGTTTGGTGCTGGTGTCGGTGGTTATGGAGTTGAATATGAAGGGTTAATATGGTCATTTCATTCGATGACATTTTCGTACACTACAAGAAAGCAGTCTTTTTACGGCGGTCATATACGGCGGTGAACACGCGTCCGCCGTATATATATATTATATACGGCGGTATGTACAGCCGCCGTAAATAACTAATATATACGGCGGACGCGTCCGCCGTAAATAAGTAATGTACGTATATTTAACGTGTACGTATACGAGATCGAGGTTATATACGACGGTATATCAGTAGCCGTCGTATATAGGTACTTATTATCGGCGGTTGATACGCGTCCGCCGTAAATAATTCCATTATTTACGGCGGTGTACAATATCCGCCGTAAATGTTATTAAATACCGGGAAAACCAAATTTTCCTATTCAGTTTCGCGGTATCTCCATCTCCCTCTCTCTCCTACTACAGAGCTTCTCTCCTCCATAGCTAGGGCTTGGAAATCCGACGCCGGTGACCAAAATCAGGTAGGTATAGCGTATTTAATTACTTTTAATTTTTGGTTTTTGTTTATTTCTTCGATCTGTATCTCAGTCTCTCTTTCTCTCCTCCATAGCTTCTCTCCTCCATAGCTAGGGCAAGAAAATCCGACGCCTTCGACCAAATCAGCAGGTAGATATAGCGTATTTAGTTTTAATTTTTGGTTTTTGTTCTATGTTCGTGGCTCATACTCGCTTGGATTTATTTTGTTTAAATCGTGATTTAGTTTGTGCTAAAACTTAAATTTATGATTTTGTGGTTATCTAGTGAGATATAATTGTGTTCTTTCACATTGTATTTTTTTTCCTTTTTTACTGTGAAATTGTTTCCCTCAGTTCTTAGCACGGAGGTTAACATTTTGTTTTCCTATTCAATGGTTAATTATGTGTGGTGTGGGAGATGGATGAAACTAGACAAACATTACGCAGCTTCTAGAACGAGTTTGTTCCTCGTGTAGGATGTAAGCACCCTTGTAAATTTGTAAGTTACGGAATACTATTATTTAGTTCATGAAAAAGGTCAAAGTTTCATATTCTTACGCGAGTTTTTATTTTCCTGGAAATATTTATACGGAAACATAATTACAAAAGTGAGGCTTCAGTCATCCCCCCTCTTACCGACTTGTGTGTTGGGAACATGCATTCCAATCTGCTTATCGTTCGATACAAAAAAGGGTCATAAGGAGGGAGAGGGCGATGGAGAGGTGAGAGAGGGAGAGCTGCAATCCTTTTCATAATCCCACAATAAAAAGTACAAATAAAGATGCTAACCGACATCAATTGATGCCGCGGCCGTTGGTTGCAATATTGTCCGGTCCCTTGAATCCCGCTGCCACGTACGAATCTGTCAAACATTTTATGTAAGCCTAGTTGATACAAGTTACTCAACCTTGTACAAAAATCTACTTTTGGTGAACATATTATTAAGCATCATAATCCCAAGGAGATATACAAAACTGTAATGAGAAGAACCGTAGATGCATTGGAAAAATGTCTGTTTCTCTTTAGCTAGTAAATGAACTTCTTAGAGGAGCATACAAAAGACAATGCTGAAGGAGGACCATATAAACAGTAAGTAAGGTCACATGATTTAGAGTATAGCAAGCAACCGTTGAATGATTAAATAGAAAGGCAACAATGATTTGTTTTAGGATTTAACAGCTGAAAATGTAATCGGATTGTTTATAATGAACGTGATTTTCGAAGATAAGAGATACAATAATGACAAGTTGAATAAATAAAATAATGTTTGTACAAATTTAACATTAGTAGCTTCACTTCATGAAGATTTTGTTAATATTTTGTATTAGCTAAACTTCAGCTGCCACCTCAATGCAAGTACAAGTTAAACTTTTTACTATGAAAAGCATCTATTTATCACAGCTACAATCCCCTTTTTAAGCATCAACAAGCAAGTGCATATTCTTTTGCACATCAACCTAGTTCCTTAAATTAGCTTCTCAATTAGGGGGGGGGACTTGTGAGAGAGAACGAATGAATGTTGTCATAGGGTTATACTATATCATGGGCCCAAGTTCGACTAATAGGCTAGGCTCCAACAATGTATATTATCTATATCGAGCCAAAAGTTGTACATATTTAGACTATGTTTGTTTATGAGTTTATTTTTATTCTAAAATTTGTGTCTCTCGGTCTTATATATAGGTTGTATTTTAACGTTAAAAATATCAAGTCAAGTCATATATGGACAAAAGTTGGATTGATTTGGATAATCAAATTTCAAATGAGTATTTGTCTGGGGTTGACAACTTTCTCGATTTTGCATTCTCAAAAAAGTCTGTTGGTGTTAAAGAAATATATTGTCCTTGTAAAAAATGCGCAAATCGTTACCAAAAAAACCGTGCAACCGTGAGATCACATTGTATTGAAGTGGGATTTCAAAAAGATTACAAGAATTGGATTAGGCACGGGGAAGAGTACATTTCGGCGCGTAAGAATGATAGGACAACTGAAGATGGCATTGAAATTGAATTGGGCGTGCAAGATTGTATGAGGCGAATGGTACATGAAGGGATGGGTATGCCGGATAGTAACCACCAGAATTGAAGAAATCGTATAATCAGATGCTGCCACCGCAAAGTTTCTTAGACTTTTGAGAGATGCTAATCAAGCCTTATGGGAAGGGTGTGATAAGTTTACAGTACTCTCATTTATTGTAGAACTTATGCACTGGAAGGCTAATTATCGAGTGACCGATAAGGGATTTACTTCTTTATTAAAAAAATTCATTAGGGCATTGCCTCGCCGCCGAAAGTGCCAAGTTCCTATCGTGAGGCGTACAAGATGACTGGGGATTTGGGTTTTAGTTATAAAACGTGGGACGCGTGCATTAATCATTGTATGTTGTTTCGAAATGAAACTGAAAAACTTACTAAATGTGAAATTTGTGGAGCCTCTAGATATAAGCAACAAGAAGAAGAGGGCTGGCAAAACTGTTGGTCCCAAAGGTGGCAACAAGGGTGAAAATACAGCTAGAGGGGGGGTGAATAGCTGTTTAAAATTTTTCGCCCTCTTTTAAAGACTGAACCTCTTTCTTACAAAATCCTCTAGCAGTTGATAATAGACTGCAAGTGATAGTGTAAAATGCACAGCGGAATAATAGAGTGTAAAGCGGTTTTGAGAGGCGGTTTGTAAAATGCGGTTTTGGTGGTGCGGTTTTGGGAAGAGCAGTTTTACAAACACGTGTGGTTTTGACTTTGTTAACTCCAAACACTATTTCACAATAATGGATAACTAAATAAAGATCAAACAGAGACAAAGATAAATAATTAGCAAGCACAAGAAATATAAATGCAGAAAGTAAGAACACGCTATTTGGAGTGGTTCAATCGATAAACGATCTACGTCCACTACCAAGATGGTTAGTCTTGGATTTCTAAGAGAGATTTTATATTAAGTATTGTGAGATTACAAAGTACAATAAAATCTTTTCTATGAAGAACAAATCCAAAACTATAACCAAGTGTATCTCAAATGAATAAACTATGTGTTTAGACAAGAGAGGTGTGTGTGTGAGAAACAAGATCAAGGCTCTTTAAATCTGTGAGATGTAGAGCTCAATGATTCTTGAATGTGTTAAGGCTTGATTTCTGGGCTAGGAATATTTCTTGAAGTATGAAGATGAAGATTCAAAGGGTTGAATAATTTCGGCGTAGCTTCACTTTCTATGAACACAAAGAATTTCTCAATTTTTCAAGCAATCTTCAAATGGTGAAGATTGGGGGTATTTATACCCAAGCATCAAGAAACTAGCCATTGGATACAAATTGTTGAAGGACAAGATTTGATGCAATCCTATTGGTCCACAAAGAACCACTTTTGTCCTTTGAGTACACCTTTGCCGCAGGTAAAGCCGATCGTGCTCCACCGCAAGCAATGAGGTTAGGACACCTGTCACCTTTTCAAGATTCTTGCGCATCTTTTCTGACATTGAATCACGTGACAAGATATGGTGGTTGACTTTTGATATTGCTGACGTGGATTCCAACGGATAAAAAGTTGTTCACTCCAAGTAGCCAATCATTGGATGCGGTTGGTGAGACGCGGTTAGGAATGTGCGGTTTTGCTACACCAGGAGGTTGCAAGGATGCGGTCGCACATGAACTGCACAGGTGCGGTTCAAGGGCGGTTGCATGCGGTTGGTTCAAGAAGCAAGTTCAAGACTTGAACTGCACTTGCGGTTTGCATGGTGCGGTTTTGAATACTTCAGGAACTACAACCTTGCTTCCAAAGAAACTTGTGCCAGTCTTCAAGCCTAAGATTAACCTATTCTATAAAATGGACTTAGCTAAAAAATTGAAGTCTAAGCTTCATTACATAGGGTCCTAAAGTCCTTAAAATAGACAGGAGGTTATGGTATCAATCAAATCAAATACAAAATAGGAGGGTTAAAACATGCATACCCAACAATCTCCCCCTATTTGATTGATGCCATTACCTACTATAACAAAAGCAAACATTGTACTTGGTAAGAACATGTCCATAAGAATTAACATGGTAATTCATGTCCCAAGTCAATGCACACACTTTAGCTTAAGCTATAGATTTCTATACTTTCTAAAAGATGAAAACTTACAATGTGGAAAGTATAGAAATGCATTCAGTGCACTTAAGAAATTGTGAGTTTAAGTTCAAAGTGCGGTTCAAACTGAATGTTTAAACATCAATTCAAAATAGTGATTTTAAGTTAGAAAATATTTGAATGAGTTTATAAACCATAAGAGATTTCATTGTTCTACAAACAAGTAGTTTGATATGAACAAGGTTTTGGAACCAATGATGCATTTTTCATTACTACCAATGCGGTTACACTTACAATGGTAGAGAAGCAAAATACAAAGGTTTCAAAAACAAAAGAAAGTTGGACAAAAATTACATGGAGTGTGGTCCACCAAATCAAAAAGGAGTTCAGCAAAAAAGGATAAAGGAATTACAAAATGAGAAATCCTAATGCTGATGCGGTTGATGATGGCGCGGTTGATGTTGATGGCGTGCTTGCTCTCTTGGTTGATTGACTTCTTGCTGAGGTAACTGCGGTTCTGAAGGTCTGAAGGCTGAGCTTTCACCTCTGATATTTCTTCTGAGGGCTCTTAGATCTTCAGCCTGTCTGGCAAGGGTAGTCTCAACAGTTCGTAGTGCGGTCACAGATTCAAGAAGCTAGCCGGTTGCAACAAAGATCAACCGATCCGGAGTTGGCATCAACACTATCTTTGATTTGAGTAGAAAAAGCTTCAAACCGGCCTTCAAAGAGTTGAAAAAGGTGAAGATTTCATCTTGAATGGTCACCTGCTTTGATTGGATAAAGTATCTTTCAATGGATCCAAATCAACAGCTATATTCGTGTTTGATTTCACCTCCTTTTATAGAATTGTCCAAATTGAGGTTAAAACTCGCCTTGAGGTTTTCAAACCCGAAAGAGATATCTCCATCAAAGGTGGTTACCTCGCTCTTTGATACTCAAGTTTCCCACTATGTTGAGATCAACATTTATTCTGTCTTTAAGGGAGTCCAGTTCATTGAAAATTTTGAGCTGCAAGGTATCCAAGGCGGTTTGAGAAGGGGCGGCTGAGGTGGAGGCTTGCTGCGGTTGAGGTTGCGGTTGCGGTTGGGAATTTTCAATGGATTTCATAAAGGAGGTAAGAGCAACATTGGTTGAAGAAACAAACTCATCAGATAGCTTGGAGAGCATTTCTTGGAGTTGAGTCTTAGAAACCGCATCACCCATAGCTTTGAGCACTCCTCTTGCTAAATCTTCTTTAAACGCTTGAAAGCACTCGCAGGCCGCGGTTTTGACAGTTCTGTGGAAACTCTCTCCCCCTTAATGGCATCAATCATTTGTGCTTTCATGATTGCCAGTTCAGTGGCTTGAGAGTCCACTTTGGAAAGAAGGATGCGGTTGGAGGCTTCAAGGTTGGCATTGGATGCGGTTAAGGCCATGTTAGATTCAGTGAGTTTAAGCATATGACCTTGGTTTACAACCAACCTGTGATTGAATCATTGGAGGGTGGAAAGAATTTGGAGGTAGTCAGAAGGAGCGGTTTGAATGATTGGGATTTGGGTAATTGATGGAGGAGGTTGAGATTGGGTTGGAGGTGCGGTTTGGGAAATGGGGTGTAGGAGGGTTTGGAAAAGGCGGCTGGCAGGGACTATATAAGGTGAAGCGGTTGAGGAAGGAATTGGTTGTGTTTGGGGTAAGGGGATAGAAGCGGTTGGGATAGGTATGGAGGGGATTGGTGCGGTTGAGAGAGGTGCGGTTGAGGGTGGAATGTTGGTGGTTGGAATCCCAGAAGTTATAGGGTTAGAATCAGAGGAGGAACTTGTATGGGCTGTATGGACAGAAACATGAGGGGTTCTTTGTTTGGATGGTGAGGTTTGAGGAGGTGGAGTAGGAAGGCGGTCAGGAGTAGGTGATTTATGAGGAGGTGAATTTTCAGGAGGAGGAGGGGTATTGACGCGGTTTGGGGAAGGAGTTCTGTCGCGGTTAAGATTGGAAATTGAGATAGCTGGGGTGTGATGTGAGTAAGGTGGTGATTGGGCGCGGTTTGAATTTTGTTTAGAAGGGGAGCGGTTTGAATTTTGAGGTGATGAGGTTTGAGAATTGTATTGGCTTGAGGAAGAGTTGGATTTGGTAGAGGAGTCAGAGGATGAATGAGCAGATGAAGGTGAAGAGGAATGGGAAGAAGGGGGTGAAGGAGTTTTTTGTCTTGAAAGGCGGTGCAAAAAGCGTTTGGGGCCTTTCACAGGGGTTCTCCTTTTGGCAATCTGTTTGACTCTAGGTTGCTTCTCCCCCTGAGCGGTTGCAGCTCTTTGTGGTTGGGGAGGAGAATGCGGTTCAGGTGTTGGGGCTTTGGTAGGTGCTTTTTCAGGTGATGGCTGAAGGGAATGAATGGGAGATTGAGGAGGGGTTTGAACAAGCGGTTGGGTTAGGGATTTTACCAATTCCATAAGCCATTTCCTCTTCAGGTGCTTCCACAGAATTCTTAGGTTTTAACACAGAATTCTTTCCATATTGCTTTCCTTTAGGGTAGACATAATTTACTTGTCTTCCTTTACCCTTTCCTTTAGCATGCTTCCCCTTGGGAATTTCTTTAGTTAGTTCCAAAATTTCCTCATCCTTTTCACTCGAGGATGCACACTTCTCCTCTTCCTCAGATCCAAACCCTAGACCATCCTTAGTTCCAGGAGGAACTTGGAAGTCCAAGATTTTATCCTTGGTGGATTGAGACTTGAGCCACGAATCAATAATCTTTTGACGATCGTCGATTTGGGTTACCAAGTCATCATTCCTGAGTTGAAGTGCAGCAACCTTAGTTTCAAGGATGCGGTTTTGATCAGCAAGAGGAGTCATCTGTTTGATTTGGTCCTTAAGATTAGAGATTTCAGACCTCATCACGCTTTTCTCCGTCTTGTACGCATTAAGTTCATCATGAGCTAAGCTTAAGGCTTTCTTAAGATTTGAGAATTGATGGATCACCATTTCAGCTTCCTTGAACATCTTTTCATGTTCCATGGGAGAAACCTCTTCCACCACCTTTTTCAAAATTTTCTTTGGAATAGCTTTTGAAGGTGGAGCAGCTTTTAGATGAGAAAATGGGACGTGAATACGAACAATTTCCTATCTTAACGCTAGGAGTAAGTTTAATATCATCATCCAATTTATAATTTGGAAGTTTTGCAAAAACCTCCTTTTCCTCCATATCATGCAACTCAAATGATTCGTAATCTCGAGTCATCGAAGCGTCTGCAACTAAGCGCAGGTTAACCTCTTCGGTTTCACCGTCACTTCCATCCTCGAATCTGTTTCAATCCAAGTTGCTAATTCCTTGGAATTCTCTTCCTCCTCAAAGAACCATTCCCTTTCGATGAGAAAATTTCGAAGGAAAAGTTTTCTTTTCATATATTCATATTTAGGCCGTGGACACTCAGATGCAAAGTGGCCAGGTTTCCCTACGCTTGTAGCATACCAAGTCACTCTTCTTCTTTGTATCTGTAGCCCTAGAAAATGTTGCAGGAGGTTTGCCTTTTGAAAATGATTTTGTGAAAGGTTTTGAGGATTTTCTAAATTTTTGAAATCTTTTCACAAACATGGCAAAATCATCATCATCCATCTCGATGAGTGATGAGGTTGATATGGAAGGATCAAGTGGTTTGATTGGATGTGGATGGTTTCTCTTCATGTTCCACTACGAGACATAGAAAGCGATTTGGTTTTTCCTTCTATCTCTTCAATATGATTTAGTTTAAGTTCATAGACTCTAAGATTGGCATACAAGTTACTTAATGACCAAGTACCCAATACTTTGGAGTCTTCTAGAGAGGTAGCCTTATTTACCCATCTAGAACCTAAAGCGTATAGGAAAGTCATATTGATTTCCTTATCGGTTAAAGTTTTACCAAGAGATCTACAAGCGTTAACTACCTCAACATAGCGATCGTAGGTTTGACGCAAGGTTTCGTTGGGTTTTACTTGAAGTTGTTGTAGGATCTTTCAACAAAGTGTATAATTTGTTTTCTTTGCACTCATCATCACCTTCGAGGTAGCTCTCTATGGCATCCCACATCTCGCTGCGGTTTTGAGGTACATCACTTTCTGTAGAGTTGATACGGGGAGGGTTCCGAAATGATGAACCTCGCCTTGTCAGTCAAGGCAACTATTCTCTTCTCTTCATCCGACCACTCATCTTTTGGCTTTTTGACCTGGAGTTTCGGCATTGGTGGTTGCATCGGTGTTAGCCTTCATTGGAATTAGAGGGCCATTGATCACGCACTCCACCAAAGATTTCATCTATGGTTTCCAAATGAATAAGCATTCGGCACTTCCGGATGTCAAAGTGGTCTTCGTCCAACATTGGAATGTGTGAATAGTTAACCGTAGTCATTGTCTTTGAGGTTGCCATATCGAATCGGCACACAAGCCGTTAAGCTTGAAAACAGTGGTTTAAAATGTGTAGGCTCGATACCACTTGTTGGTCCCAAAGGTGGCAACAAGGGTGAAAATACGGCTAGAGGGGGGTGAATAGCTGTTTAAAATTTTTCGCCCTCTTTTAAAGATCGAACCTCTTGCTTACAAAATCCTCTAGCGGTTGATAATAGACTCGCAAGTGATAGTGTAAAATGCACAATGAATAATAGAGTGTAAAGCGGTTTTGAGAGGCGCTTGTAAAATGCGGTTTTGGTGGTGCGGTTTTGGGAAGAGCGGTTTACAAACACGTGTGGTTTTGACTTTGTTAACTCCAAACACTATTTCACAATAATGGATAACTAAATAAAGATCAAACAGAGACAAAGATAAATAATTAGCAAGCACAAGAAATATAAATGCGTAAAGTAAGAACACGCTATTTGGAGTGGTTCAATCGATAAACGATCTACGTCCACTACCAAGATGGTTAGTCTTGGATTTCTAAGAGAGATTTTATATTAAGTATTGTGAGATTACAAAGTACAATAAAATCTTTTCTATGAAGAACAAATCCAAAACTATAACCAAGTGTATCTCAAATGAATAAACTATGTGTTTAGACAAGAGAGGTGTGTGTGTGAGAAACAAGATCAAGGCTCTTTAAATCATGAGATGTAGAGCTCAATGATTCTTGAATGTGTTAAGGCTTGATTTCCGGGCTAGGAATATTTCTTGAAGTATGAAGATGAAGATTCAAAGGGTTGAATAATTTACGGCGTAGCTTTCTATGAACACAAAGAATTTCTCAATTTTTCAAGCAATCTTCAAATGGTGAAGATTGGGGGTATTTATACCCAAGCATCAAGAAACTAGCCGTTGGATACTGACAAATTGAAGGACGAGTACTTGATGCAATCCTATTGGTCCACAAAGAACCACTTTTGTCCTTTGGTACACTGCCGCAGTAAAGCCGATCGTGCTCACCGCAAGCAATGAGGTTAGGACACCTGTCACCTTTTCAAGATTCTTGCGCATCTTTTCCGACATTGAATCACGTGACAAGATATGGTGGTTGACTTTTGATATTGCTGACGTGGATTCCAACGGATAAAAAGTTGTTCACTCCAAGTAGCCAATCATTGGATGCGGTTGGTGAGACGCGGTTAGGAATGTGCGGTTTTGCTACACCAGGAGGTTGCAAGGATGCGGTCGCACATGAACTGCACAGGTGCGGTTTAAGGGCGGTTGCATGCGGTTGGTTCAAGAAGCAAGTTCAAGACTTGAACTGCACTTGCAGTTTGCATGGTGCGGTTTTGAATACTTCAGGAACTACAACCTTGCTTCCAATGAAACTTGTGCCAGTCTTCAAGCCTAAGATTAACCTATTCTATAAAATGGACTTAGCTAAAAAATTGAAGTCTAAGCTTCATTACATAGGGTCCTAAAGTCCTTAAAATAGACAGGAGGTTATGGTATCAATCAAATCAAATACAAAATAGGAGGGTTAAAACATGCATACCCAACAAAAACCAACCCCCAAATGGGGTAAAGAGATATTGAACATAATATGGAATAATTATGGTCAACCAGTTGGTGGGGAAATGGCAAAATTAGCTACTCAGATAGGAATTTTTGCTAAAAATGGGGAACATTTCCCATTAACTAGAGAGTGGTCTCAGATGGACCATGAGTGCATAAATAACGTATGGAATGACGTTCTGGTAAGTTGTAATCCATATTTCTTACATAAATCTCTAGTACGTAGTCAAAAGTCTTATGATTCTCTAACAATTGTTTTTTTTTTCTTTGTTGAATTGTGTATATAGGAAAATACAAATGCTCCTCCGGAGTATTACCCGGTTATGGTTCTTTCTCTCGGTAAAGCGTGGCGTGACTGGAAATACCAGGTGAGACAAGCATATAATAAGTATTACTCGCTATGAATATTACTCGCTTATGACTTTGTTATGAATATTGACTCGATTATGAATATTACTCGGTTGAAATCTCATTATAAGATGTATGAATCCGACCAAGACGCATTGGCTAACCCACCCCTACGGGTGCATTGCGGATCAATGGGCCGCACTTGTTGCGATGTGGGGTACGAACAAGGCTCGGGTATATTTCAAATTAATCTCAATCTATTATCGTGAATGTCTTATATAAGTAGTCAAATTAATACTAATATTATCTTCTTTTTTTCAGAAATATCGAAACAAATAAATTGAATCGAGAAAAGCAATCGTGCTCGAATAGGACCGGAAAACGTCCCATCCCAAAGTCATCAAAGAGGTTTGTCATCGTTCAATTTAGTTCTCGGTTGTCAATTCAATTAATGTTTCTTTTTGTATCGTATATAAATATATTTTTTTTGGTCAAATGATTCTATTATAAATTGTAGAGAGGCGACAAGGGTTTACCAACCGATCGCGTAAGCATTTTCATACATACGCGCACCGGGCAAAACACCCGCAGATCAAGAAACCACTCAAATGATTGTAAGTTAAAGTTTCAACCTTTTACGTTTCGGTTTTGTTATTCTATAGAATACTTTTTTCATTTCTAACTTCATTTTCATAATATTAATTAAAGTTAAAACATTTATATTGAACATGTTGTTTTTGTTACGACAAACGCTTAATGATGCAATTGAGGAGCCGCGGAGGAGCAACAAAACTCTCCCACGGCGCGTGAAAATATTTTTATTGGTATGATGGGCCCCGATGACCACGGGAGAGTGCGATGTATGGGAGGCGGTCTTAACAAAACTAAGGTGTTTGGTAAATCCCCAACTTCTCGGGCAATTTGTATTGGAGGCGGTGGCGGGGTCGAGCGCAGATTTTGAAAGGCAACTTCGGGAGGAACGCCGACAAAATGAGGAGGAACGCCGACGCTACAACAACAACTTCGGGGAGCGATTACAACAACAACTTCAGGAGGAACGCCGACAGTTACAACAACAAATTGATGAATTGAAACGTTGTTGGATGGAACGACGTGGAAATGACGGTAATGAATAGGTGTTATGGATTTTAGACATTGTGTATTTTGGATACATTCAACAACTAATAACTTTTTTGTATAATGATTATTATGTCTGGATACATTCAACATTAATTGTGTTAATATGTAGATTGTAAATATTGATTGCATTTGTGTATTTTTGGTTATATACAGGTTTTATTTGTGTGTGTACAGGTTGAATTTGGTTTTTGTGAACGTATTTTTGGGGAAAATGAATTATACAAAGCTGGGAAAAAAAAATAGGCTTATTCACGGCCGCTCCTGTGCAAAGAGCACGGCCGCTCTGGCTGGATTTTGGCCTGTGTGCTAAAATTGATCTTTCCCTTCCATGGCTTTGCTACTTGATTATTTCCAAGGCTCCAATTGTTCATAAAAAGACTCTAAAAACCTGTCTAATAGTATAAAATATACTAAAAGCATAAAATCAAAGATATATGAAAAAAGAAGCTAAAATAACCTAAAATGCAAACTAAATGATACTAAAAACTAAGGAAATGATTGATAAATGATGCGATAAATGACTATATAATAGTCACTTATCAAACTCCCGCCACACTAATTTCTTGCTTGTCCCCAAGCAAGATTAGGATGAAAAAATGGAGAGGGAGAAAAAGAATGCAAATGATAAAACAACGAGATTGGTCCCTCAGAAAATTTATTGTTGCATGCTTATTGCCTTTGAAGATTGCCTCTAGCTTCCTATTCATATTTTCATATCCTTTAAAAAATCATTAGAAAAGAAGTATTTAGGGGATATTTCAAAGGAGCGATTTTAAGACAATAAACCAATATAGCATATATAGGAGTTGATCAAGCAAAGCATATTATAGAGAAGGATGAATCATTGGATCATAAGCTTGGTGCAATGTAAAAGCTTCACTCTTTAGAGTGATTTGTGAAAATGACTTTATTGCTTAAAATGTACAAATAAAAAGAATGAATATTTATTCACAAATTAGAAGTAGTCATGGAATTGAAATGCATTTTTGAATCACAAGGGTGAAAATGGTGGATGATAGTGGAAAATCTTATCAAAGCCTAACAAATTATCTTATTTTTATACGTGTTAAATTTGCAAAAGACTTTGAGTAATTTTGATCCTTTCAAGTAGAAGATATTGTGGCTGCGAACCCCATTCCTAATACTTAGATCAAGAATACTTTGGATATTACTTTCATTTGGCAAGGAAATATCGTCGCAGCGAATGCCGTGCCCCGAGTTACTTAGGAAGTAATAGATTTTGCTTTTTGCTTTTTTGAAGATTTGGTGACTTTAGTCACTCTTGAGCAATAAGATAAAATGTTTTAGCCTTGATTGATTAGTGGAAATGGAAAGATGGGATTTTATGAAGGGATGTGATTCAAAGGAAGTAAAACAACATGAATGTTTCTAATAAGAGAATAAACATCAAAAATATTGAAATGTACATTTAAAGAAATATTTTTTTCAAAATTTTTCACAAAAACCAAGTGCTTAAGTTGATCAAGAAGGATTCAACTTTAAACAAATAAATGCTTTTCTTAATAAAACCCTATATATTGCTATATTAACTTATGAGGCTTTTAATTACTTTCTAAAAACATCCCTATATTTTTCTTCCATATCATTTCTAAGTGTATAAAAAGTATGAGAAGAAAGACAAAGGCATTATTCTAGAGCAAATAGCAAGCATAAGGATTAATAATAGGGATCATCATAGGGATTTTTTTTTAAAAAAAATAGTTGATGCATACATAAAGAAAAGAAAATGCAACAAAGTAAAAAAGAAAGTAAGAAAAATTTAAACTAGAAAGCAAATAAATAAAGATAGGTAAAATACCCCCCTACACTTAAAGTGACATTGTAATCAATGTTTCAAGGACCAATGACAATTCGGGGAGGGTGAAGAGAAACTTACAGAGATGGTGGTGGTGGTGGAAAGTTGTCCTAATACCTTGTCCCATAATTGTAGACGTCATCAATTCTTCCTTGGACATGTTGAATACGACCATCCATTTGGCCGAGATGTTGAAGAATTTGTGCGTTTTGTTGAAGTAGTTAGGTTTGTTGGATGGACAACTGGTTGAATTATTGGTAGAAGTCGGGTGGCATTTGGTTTAGATTTGGCGGGGCTTGCTCATCTTCTCCTTCTTCTTGACCCGCTTAGCTTGCTTGGCCTTCTTCTTGAGCCAAGGCATTTGGAAAGATCCAAGTTTCGGGTTGTCTGACTTGGGCAGATGGTAGGTTAGTGCTTGGGAGGACTATATAGGGCATTTTTTCCGCCCCTACTAACCAATTATACTCTCCACGCCCCCTATCTGAAATTAATTGCATAGTTCGAAGGGTCGAAATATCCAATTTTGTTGACCCCTTAACTTCAATCCGATCACTAGGTACCTCAAACCCAAAATGCTTAGCAAATAGAGTCACAATTCCCCCTATGTGAATATCTCCATTGTAGATTGGGGAAATAATGTCACTAATCAACTCAATGAAGAAATTGCTAACATTCACCTTCCTATTTCCCCGAACAAAACACCACAACAAAAATAGCTATTTCCTATTAACCCTTCCCTTATCTTCCCTAGAAAAGATGGTACAAGCATAGATTCTATGCAAGAGGCAAAGGGATGGGTGGATAATGGAGGAGGATTTGGCATTTCTAGATCGAAAAGAGGGAAGTCCAATTATTTGGCTCCAAAACACATCTTCCCTAAACTCAATGGGAGTATCAGCCTCAATATTAGTGAATGAGGGCCAGCCCAAAATTTTGTTGACATCAAAAGAGGTAAGATGAAGCTCTCTTCCGCAAAGGCGAAAATTGAGATGGAGCAGATTGTATGACTCTCCGGTTTGGTTGCAAATTTCTGTTGTGACACTCCTTCTCAAAGTACACAAGAATTCTAAGGTAAGCCTCTCGTAAGTCTTCTCATGCAACTGAAGAATTCCCGGACAGCCTAACCCAAGATGAAACGCAAACACATCTGAATAAATTCCCAATGATCTAAGGGCACAGTATCGAGGAATTGGGTTGGCCTCATTCACTTGGAGCGAAGGGCGATGAAGCTGGGCATTTCCGAAGCACTTCTAAATTCAATCCCAAGCTATTGAGAGTTGGGTTTAGGTTAGAGGTAGAGACGGGTTCTTTTTGGGACTTCTTAGATACCCTTTCTGTAGCCTTTTCCTTCCCTTTTAAAGCCATTTTTCAAGTCCTCAAAAAATTTTGAAGAACAAGAGAAGGGAGAAATTTTTACTCGTAGAAATTGATGTTGAAAGCCTTGAAATCCTTGTTGTAAAGCCCCAAGTTGCCCAAAAGCTTCCTTCTTTATCTCCCACTCCAAGGAAATCTCTTCAACTTTTGAAATGGGTGAAGGTTTGGGAATTTTCAGAATTGGGGGTTTTAGGAGGGTTTTGAGAGGCTTTTAATGGAAAATAAGGGATGGAAGAGTGTTTGGATGTTGAATTTATGGAGGATTGAGGTTGTTTGATGGGGCGGAGGTTCAGAGAGAGAGAGAAAGAGGTGAAGTGAATTTGGAGGAGAGAGTGAAGGGTTATGGCTGTTGCTGAAATGGCACAACTTTCCAGGCGCTATGCACGGCCGGGCTAAGTTAACTACACGGTCGCTCCCCTTACTGAGTCAACCCAGTCAAACTCGTTATGAACTGCACGGCCGCTCCAAGGAACGCTGCACGGCCGTGCTAACCACTGTTCACCATTTTTCTCTATTTTTTTATATTCCTACAAAACAAAGTTAGTATAATAATAATAATAATAATAATAATAATAATAATAATAATAATAATAATAATAATAATAGTTACTAAAAAATAAAAAAATAAAAATAATCCATCGGTTACCATCCCGATGATGCTTGTTTTGGGTCATTAGCTCGACCCCTTTCCGGTAATAGGTGATGCGTGATATTTTGGCAGTCTATCGTCTTTGACAACTCGCCAATGCATTCCTTCCGGAGTGATTAAATTTTTCTGTGGCAAACATGCTTTCCATCCCGATCTTTTTCTTGGTAGAACAAGTTGCCTATAGTCCTTGCACTTTCGAAAGTTCGAAGTGCCTTTCTCATTTGGCACCTTTGTTCTTTTTGGACTTTTTGTTGCATTATTAGTATCGGGACATGTAGAAATTTTTATCACATCAACATTATTATCGCAATCTAAAGTTTCATTATTCTTGAGACTATTTTCCATATTTTCTTTAGATTGCGATCCCTCATCCATTTCATATTCTTCGCTTGGGGTGTAGGTCTCTAAATAAGGATCCTCGAGATCTGATCTTTTCATATTAAACTAAACCTTTTCCTTCCCGACATTTAGGGAGAAGGTGCCATTCTTTACATCATTGATTGCCCCAGCGGTGGCAAGGAATGGCCTTCCTAGAATAACTGGAATCTGATGGTCTTCTTCCATATTAAGGATCACAAAGTCGACAGGGATGATCAAACTCCCTACTCGACATGGAAAATTTTCCATTATACCAATGGGGTATTGTATGGAACGATATGCCAATTGGAGAGACATGGTGGTGGGTTTGAGTTCCCCTATACCAAGTTTCTCACTCACCGATAATGGCATCAAACTGACACTAGCTCCTAAATCAAGCATAGCGTTATCTATGTTAATTCTGTCAACACAACAAGGAATTGAAAAAGTACCCGGATCCTTTAATTTTGGAGGAGGCTTATTTTGTAAAGCAGCACTCACTTCCTCCGCTAACATAACATTCTCATATTCTACTAGCCTCTTTTTCTCCGAAAGCAATTGCTTTAACGGTCTAACACATAGAGGCATTTCTTTAATTTTTTCAGAAAATGGAATGTTAACATTAATGGCATCCAAATTCTCTAAAAGTTCGGTGTAATCCTTATTTTCTTCTTCAGGGGATTCCATCCCCGAATTAGTCTCAATCATCGGTGGGATTGGACTATAATAAACTTTACTAGGGCATTCATTTTGCATTTCATATTCATCCTTAGTGTTCACCATACTAACAAGCTCATTCGGCCTTTGAGGTTGACCGGGAAGACTCCCTTGTGGTCTACTCGTTGGGATGGCCTGTTGAGCTTGTTGACTTTCTAGCATCTTATTATGCACTACTAGGTTATCGAACCTAGCATTCAACAATTTAAAATATTCCCTAAACTCATTATTGATCTTTTCTTGAGCATTTTTGTTTTCAACTACAAAATCCATTAAAAGATCCAATTTTGATTTAGGGGGAAAGGTATTTGAATTATTATTGAAATTCTTAGATGCGAATCACGGGGTTGTGTAGATGGTTTTGGATTTAGAACGTTGTTATTCTTGTAGGAGAAGTTGGGGTGACTCTTCCATTCGGGATTGTATGTATTAGAATACATCCCCCCTTCTGTCCAAAAGAATTGACAAAGTTCACTTGATCACTAGAACTAGCATCAAGCAAATCACAACTATCCATACTATGTGAGTTAGACCCACATAGTTCACACAAAATATTTATATTAGCCACGGGATTGACATTAAGATTCTCAAATTTCTTTAAAATCATGTCAACCTTAGAAGAGAGAATAGTAACTGCATCAACATTATATTTACCTAGCCTGCTTGGCTGTTGCTCCCTCTCATTTGACCACTGATAGTGGTTCAATGTGATATTCTCAATGAGGTCGTATGCCTCATCCACTCCTTTGTTCATTAATGCTCCTCCTGCAGTGGCATCAATAGTCTCTCTCGTTTTAAATATGAGACCGTTGTAGAAGGTATGAACTATCAACCACTTTTCGAGCCCGTGGTGGGGGCATATTCTGAGAAGCTCCTTGAAGCGCTCCCATGCATCGTACAATGTCTCACTTCCAGTCTGACAAAAGTTGGTGATCTTCGTACGAATTTGGGTTGTTTTGCTCGGTGGGAAGAAACGCCCAATGAATGCTTCTTGAACTTGATCCCATGTAGTTAAAGAGTTTTGAGGGATCGAGTTCAACCATCGCTTGGCCTTATCCTTAAGAAAGGAAAAAGGTGCATTCGTATTGCTTCCGATGTGACATTCTGGATACGAGTGGTGTCACAGTACTCCAAGAATGTTTGGATGTGGAGATGAGGATCTTCAAAAGTAGTGCCGATGTATTGGTTGTTCATAACCATATGCAAAAGCTGCGGCTTAATCTCAAAGTTGGCCGCATTAGCATTCAACACAACAATGGGGGATCTAGTTCCCGGGGTACTTGGATTCACAAAGTCCCGTAGGGTCCTAGCAGGTGTTTTTGGCTCTCCTTCCGCCATGTATTGGTTTAATGTCTCCTTGAGTTTTCTTAGTCTCTCGTGAAAGGTTCTTTCAAGTTCCGGATCAAAGTTGTCAAAGAAGGTCCGAGCCCATTTCATACACTATAAGAGCACTCAAAAAGAAGATTAAACGTAACAAATTATCGGAAGTAAAAACTAAAACAAAAAATAAAAAAACAAAATTATATAGTAAAGACAAAAACAAAAAGTAAACCGTTGTCCCCGGCAACGGCGCCAAAAACTTGTTCGGTCGAAACCTAACGGTTTATTTAAATTCCGCAAGCGCACGGGGTATTGAAGTATAGCGAGTGCAAGTATGGGTCAATCCCACGAGGACAGGGTTTACTTTGGGGTGAATTTGTTTTTACTAGGAAATATAAATGGGATTGGGAGAAATAAAGTTTGTTTCGAGAAGAGAATAGAACATACGCAGAAAATACTTTAGGAAAACTTTTATAAAATGAAGCATTCTCGGGATTGGAAATCATTTTAGCCAATTATTCATCATATAGTCATATCTTTGAAAATAAATATTTTCATAAAAATCAAGGATGGTACGTTAAGCCTACACTACTTCTCACGATCAAGCAAGTAGCGTTTGTACCCTTCACTAATTATGCTCTATCTCTCGATGGCCCATAATTAGCAAGGATCCATTAAATTAGCAAATCAATGTACTTTCCATTCAAGGAACATCCCTAGGCCATTTAACTACTCTCATGATCAATGAAACCTAGTTCCTTTATATGGTTCCGTCAATCGAGATTCTCCGCTAGGTACTTCTCTCGATCAACTAAATCATACAAGTTGGAAATCTCCAAAATATAAGTTATTTTGAGATTGATATAAAGAAATTGTTTAGATGAAGAGAAATGACAAGACTTTTTATAAGAGATGATGAACAAAAGGCATTTTAAGTTTCCAACCCCAAGAATATGGGGGATTACTCACTAGCCATTATGAAACAACAAACATAAGGAATAATAAGAGATAAGGGAAGAAATACTTATGATTGTAAAGAGATGAAGGCTGAAAATAACTTCTGAAATTTTATTGCTTCTTCCAAAATACTTCAAGAACAATGAACACTTGAATCTTCAAGAGATTTGGAACTAATGATGATAAAGAAAGTATATTCTGGTATATAACTTGTTTCTAAGCTCTGATATGATATCTGCTATCCTAAGACTGATTACAAATGACCTATATATAGATATGGAGGAGACTCTTCAAAGTGGTGCCTTCAAAAGGTGTCTTTTTGGAACTGGTTCAATGCTTGCACGGCCGAGTCACAAGATCTGCACAGTCGTGCCTCCTTGGCGCCAAAAAAATTGGTTTAAACTGGTAAAGTGCATGGCCGCTCTGCCTGGATTGCTCGTCCACTCCTATTTTCAAGCCTCGATCGCTCCATGTTTTGGGGCCAAAATTGGCCTGGCAAGGGCCAAGTGCACGACCGCTCCTGTGCAAAGAGCACGGTCGCTCTGGCTGTATTTTGGCATGTGTGCTAAAATTGATCTTTCCCTTCCTTGGCTTTACTACTTGATTATTTCCAAGGCTCCAACTGTTCATAAAAAGACTCTAAAACCTGTCTAAGAGTATAAAATATACCAAAAGCATAAAATCGAAGATATATGACAAAAGAAGCTAAAATAACCTAAATGCAAACTAAATGATATTAAAAACTAAGGAAATGATGAGATAAATGACTATATAATAGTCACTTATCACCTCCCCTGTTATCTCGTATGCAGTCCAGTCCAAACTAACGGTTGTCAGTTAAAACTTAACGAAACATGACGAAATGGTGGATTTCTACTCCTGACTCAAAGGCGATACTTAGAGTGGTATAACTCTGCTCTGATGGGTTCAAAATGGGGTGTCTACAGAAGTAGATAGGGATAAGGTAGAAATGATTGAAAAATTACCTCCACCCACCAATGTAAAGGGTGTGAGGAGTTTCTTGGGACATGCTGGTTTTTACCGGCGATTTATAAAAGACTTTTCAAAAATTTCTAAACATTTAACTAATCTACTAATGAAAAATGTTTCGTTTGTTTTCAATAGTTGTTGTCTTGAAGCTTTTGACAAGTTGAAGATGGTATTGCTATCCGCTCCTATTGTGTAACCACCGGATAGGGATCTCCCTTTCGAGATCATATGCGATGCAAGTGACTATGCGATGGGATCCGTTTTGGGGCAGCGGAGGGATAAGAAGGTAAATTCCATATACTATGCAAGTATAACACTTGATGAGGCACAAGTCAACTATGACATAACGGAGAAAGAGATATTTCTCGTGGTGTTTGCAATTGACAAATTTTGGTCATATTTGGTGGGATCAAAAGTCATCGTTTACACAGATCATGCGGCCATATGGTATTTATTGGCAAAGAAGGAAGCCAAACCAAGACTCATTAGATGGATCCTTCTTCTCCAAGAATTTGATTTGGAGATCCGTGACAAAAAGGGGACGAAAAACTGGTAGCCGATCAATTGTCCCGACTCCCAAAAAGTTTGGAAAATTCCGATAAAGAGGAACTTTCTATTGATGATTCATTTTCGGATGATCATCTACTTGCCATAAGCAATGTTGAAACCCCTTTGTTTGCGGACAATGTAAATTATTTTGCTTATAGAATACTTCCTCTGTAAATGATTTATCAATAAAGGAAGAAGTTCTTTTCGAAATTGAAAAACTATTTTTGGGAGGACCCACTCCTATTCAAGCAATTTGCGGATGGTATCATAAGGTGTTGTGTTCCTAAAGAGGACGTGAGTAACATACTTCATCATTGTCACTCTTCTCCTTATGGCGGGCATGCAAGTACATCAAAGACCGCCACTAAGATTCTTCAATCAGGTTTCTATTGGCCCACACTCTACAAAGATGCTCAAAATTTTGTTATTTCTTGTGATCGTTGCCAATGAACCAGCAATATCTCAAGAAGGAATGAAATGCATGTTAACAATATATTGGAGGTCAAGATCTTTGATGTGTAGGGAATAGATTTCATGGGGCCATTTCCATCATCCTACAACAACAAGTACATATTGGTAGCGGTGGATTACGTCTCAAAATGGGTGGAGGTCATTGCATCCCCAAGGAATAACTCAAAGGTAGTAATAAAACTCTTCAAGAATGTCATCTTTCCGAGATTCGGGGTCCCAAAGGTACTTATAAGTGATGGTGGATCACACTTCTTTCACCGTCAATTTGAGGCACTTTAAAGAAGTATGGTGACCATCACAAAACGGGTACTAGGTATCATCTTCAAACAAACGGACAAGTAGAGGTTTCAAACTGAGAAATAAAGTGGATTCTGAAGAACATGGTGACTAGTTCTCGAAAGGATTGGTCCATAAAATTGAATGATGCTTTATGGGCCTATCGTAGCGCTTTTAAAACACCAATCGGGACCAAACCGTTTAGGTTAGTGTATGGGAAGTCATGCCATTTACCAGTTTAGATTGAACACAAGGCATACTGGGCTATCAAAGCCCTGAATTATGACATGGTGGTCGCCGGTGAGAAAAGGAGGTTGCAGTTGCAAGAATTAGAAGAAATACGATTTAAAGCATACGAGAGTGCCAAATTATACAAGGAGAAAATAAAGAAATGGCATGATGCTCATATCATGAGAAGAGAGTTCAAGGAAGGGGATATGGTACTACTTTTCAATTTCCGGTTAAAACTTTTTTCGAGAAAATTGAAGTCAAGATGGTCCGGTCCATACCAAGTTCGGAAGGTTTAACCGTACGGAGCCATCGACATATGGAGCGAGTCAAAGGGCAAGTTCAAAGTCAATGGCCAACTACTCAAGCATTATATAGTTGGCGATCCAATCGGAGTGGTGTCTTCGATAGCATTTGGAGACACAATTTCTCGTTCCGGATAGGGGTGTGCAACAAAACCAAAAAACCAAAAAAACCGGACCGAAACCGAGAAAACCGGACCGAAAAAACCGAAACCGACAAAACTGAAATGTTAATGGTTTTAACCATTTAAAAACCGAAACTTTCGATTTCGGTTTTGGTTTCAAATGAAAAACCGAGCAAATAAAACTGAACCGAACCGATATTATTAAAACGACGTGTCATTTTAATATATATATATATAGATAAATTTCATCTTCTCATCTTGCTTTGGAGTTAAAATTATGCTTACGGTAGTTTAACTGTTATTTGTAGTGGCAGGTGGAACACTTAAATTTGTCATGAAAGTCTTAAGTACTTTCGTATTGCATCTTCTCATCTTGCTTTGTTAATGACGGATTAATAAATTTCATCTTGCTGAATGTAACTATCATAATCCAACCATCAATATATGCATGTTCTTCTCATCTTCTTGAAACCGAACGACACCAAACCAAACCGACACCAAACCGAAACCGAATAAAACCGAAACCGAATAAAACCGAAGCTTAATGGTTTTAAAATACAAAAACCGATATCTTTCGGTTCGGTTTCGATTTTAGCCTAAAACCGAACCAAACCGGACCGAGCACACCCCTAGTTCCGGATAAAAGAAAAGAGGGTCGAGCTCATGACCTAAAACAAGCATCATCGGGATGGTAAAGCGATGAATTATTTTACTTAAACGTATTATTTTCCAATTTTTAGAAATTATTTGTTTATTTTTATTTTTATTTTTATTTTTATTTTTGTTATTGATATTATTATTATAATTGTTGCCACTCTAACATTTGTTTTGTAGGTAATTTGAAAAAAAAAGGGAGAAAAATTGGTCAAAAACAACACAAGCACGGGCATGCTAATAAACAAGCCCGAACGTGCTAAAAAACAATCTGAGATGGAATTTTCAAAAACCAAAAGCACGGCCAAGTGTATCGCGAAGCACGGTCGTGTCCCTGGTCTTAACAGACGCGTCCTCCTCTCCAAAAGTCGGGCCCTTTCACTTATGTTCCTATTTGCCTTCTCATCTCCTTCACTCTCTCTCTCTCTCTCTCTCTCTCTAAAACCCCAAGACACCCGAAAATTCATCACCACACCCACCAAAATCCGTCCAATTCCACCATGAAATCTGGCAAAATAGCCCTCTCCCACCTTCTTTTCATCACTTAAAACACAAAATATACCATCGAAACACCCTAATTCAACCCAAAAATCTCCACATCCGAAAACTCTAGATCCAAATCCAAAAATCTTCCCAAACCACCATCAATTCTAGCGATCCAACCTTTTCCACCTTATTTCCACCCTCTAAACACCATCCCTACAATCAAAACACCCCAAAATCCACCAAATCATCCCAATTTCCAAAACCCTAGTTCTTCACCATCTCAGAATTTTCTGATTTTGGTCAAATTGGAGTACAAGATTCGATCTTTGAAGGGTTTTCAAGCTATAGAAGGAAGAAAACAAGGATTCAAGGCCATTGAAGTTGATTTCTCCATCAAAATTTTGGGTAACCCAAAAATTCTCTCTCTCTAAAAATAATTGGGTATTGTTTTTCGTTGGGTATTGATTAACAATGGAAAGTCGTGGGAAAGGAAATCTAGCACCTAAGAGGCCCCGTAGTAATAAAGCCTCAAGTTCAAATTTGACACCAACCTTGGATAGAATGGGTATTGTTTTTAAAACTAAAGAAAAGGTTGATATTTTCACTAAACTGAGCACAAGGAACATTAAACCAACCCAATTTCCAGATGAGGGTTCCCTTAGAAGCCTAGATATTCTAAAAAAATATTAAGGATCTTCTTGAAGGTATGGAAAGTGTTGATTTTCTGGATCTTGAAGCCAACGCATACAAGAGGTTGACCTTAGAGTTCTTAAACACAATGAATAAATGCTTTACCCTAGAAATAGATGAAGAAACAGGTGAAGAATATGAGCTAGGCCACGTAGATTTTTGTCTCACGAACCGGGACTATTCCCTCTCATATCCAGATATCAAGATATGTTTGGGTGGCCCATTTACAGAAACCAAGCCGTGTATTCAAGTCAATATAATTCAGGGGTTTTTTGGAAGCAAATCACGGGTTAAGCAAATTATAACTCAAGGGCTGCCAAGGCTTCCTCAATTATTCACCAAGTGCTCCGTATCACCCATATGATTTACGTTTGCACCGGTTGGAGAGGGAGGATAAGGGAACCATCAATTCTTTGGAGTTGTATATGTTGTGGGCATTTGTTCATACATATAAGCATATAAGCCTATCTCACTTGTTTGTTGATCATCTTTGGGATATCATCGCCCCAGATTTTCACGTGGAGATTCATGTGGGAGGATCGATAACCGTCATTGCCAATTACTTGAGTGTCAGGATACCCGGGAATCGGGTAGCGGTACCTGGGTCAACTAAACTTGACATTAAAGCCATAAGGGTAATGCAAATGCTTTTGGATAATAGGGATAGAACATATACATGGTTGGTAGGGGGTGGGACTAAACAGGTTCATTACATAACTTTACCCAACAATGATCTTCCCATTGTCAATATCTGTGAACTACTTACATGGATTTTTTCAAGAACCATAGCCCAAGAAGGGAACCAATAGGAGGAAGAGCAAGTCCCAAACCAACAGATGCCTCCCGAGTTTTATCAATACTTCAACCAGATGGTACTCCAGCAAAATCAAATGTTCCAAGAGTCAACCAAATTTAGAGGTGAAAATCAAGAGACCCGGGGAAGAGTGAACTCCATCTATGATTATGTGGTAGCACATGGGACAACTTTCCACCACCGCCGCATCAGTAAGTTCTATTTCCCCTGCCCCTATTTATTTTATTATCTACTTTAAGCATTAGGGACAATTTTTATTTCAAGTGTGGGGTAGTGCTCTATATCCGCTTTTAGTTGCATTTTTCATTAGTTACATGCTAGTTTAATTCTTCATGTTTCCCTTATGTTTGCATTAGTTAGTTTCTCACTTATTAATGTAGTTTTCATTTTCCTTTGTATACACTAACTTAGTCTCATATTTCCCTTTTTCTATGTATTCATTAGAGCACGTTTAATTTCCGAAAAAAATAAACAAAAAAGAGAAAAAAAAATATTACCCCAATGATAATATAGTTATTGATCTTTATGCCTACCAATTGCCTTATTTTTTATCTATTTCTTCATATCTTTTATCACTAGAGAAATTTAGAAAAAAGAACCTAGGAATATAGTTGAAAATAAATGGAAAATCATAAATTAAAATAGGATTCATAAAGTTTTACTAAGAAAAAGAACTGTTTTGATTAATGAAGTTTTGGATCATTTGGCGATTGGATAGGATATATACACTTGTGAAAATTTTCAAAAAATCTTTTTATAAAAATGCTCCATGGAGTGTACACCTCGAGACTTTGATTTTAATTCATTTTAGGATATCCGGGTTATTGTGCACATCTTAAAATCACTACCTTCACTCTTTTCATCTTATCATTTTCACTATCAAGGCTAATTGATGATTAGTTTCACTACGTACGTCTTGTTTAGGTTATCCATTCAAAAATCTAAATGAATAAATCATTAAAAGAGTGTGATGACCAAAAGCAAGGATATATTGTTCCACTATTATCTTTAAGGACTCGTGTATTATTCATCTTTTATTATTGTAATGGCTTGTGAGTAATCCCCCTAGTTATTGGGGTTGTAAACTCAACATTATGTGTTCTTTATATTTCATCATGCTTCTTTCTTATTCTTCATCCTAAATCAATTTTCTTCATATAACTCTTAATGCATATATTTTGGAGATGTCCTTATTTATATGATTTTAGTTAATCAAGAGATGGACTTAGCTGTGAATCTTTATTAACGAAACCATATGAATTAAACTAGGAACTATTAATCACGAGAGTAGATTAATTGCCTAAGGATGATCATTAATTGGAAAATACGTGGATGTAATATAGACTTAATGGATTTTGATTAATGTACGGAACCATCGAGAGAAAGTTCGTGTTAATCTGAAAATGCATGTGCTAGGCCTTGACCGTGAGAAGATAGCACGACCAGTGTATCATCCTTGATTTTTGATGAAATCTTTCATATAAAGCATGATTAATTGTTGATGAATACATGTTATTTGAATTCCAATCCTGATAATTTCCTTCATTATAAAGAGTTCAATTTCAAAAGAGTAGTTTGCATTCATTTCTAGATAATCAACGAAAGAATTTTTTCCCCAATTCATATTTTATTTCATATCTTTACATAAAAGCAAGTATTTTTACATAGTAAACATTGTCCTCATGGGATCGACCCGTATTTTCCATTCATATAGTATTTCTACACCGTGCACTTGCGGGTAATAATTAAGCCATTAATTTTAGGCTTAACAAGTTTTTTCTCACTGAAATGATTACATGTACATTTGACAGTTATTTTTTCATTACTTCGCGTAAAGAGTACCCTTTAAAACTTTTCTGGATGGTTCTCATGAGCAACATTAAACAAATTGTTGTATTCATCTATGTAAAAGCCAACACTATACTTTGCAGCAAAAGCAGCTTTGACCTCATTCTAAAAAAAACTGAATATTTTTCTAGAACTGAATGCCAACAATTTTCAAACTCATTCTCATCACTACATCTTCTCAAGCAATTGTCGAATTCCTTTATGAATTCTTAACCCGTCTTTAGTTGTCCAAAGTGTGCTATGCCATTTTGTTGAATGAGCCACAAGAATAACTTATGTCTTGTTCTTCCCTAAAAAAATTGTCAATAAATGATAATATAGTCAAGCATTGGCACTATTAAAGTCAAACACTGACACTTAGTAACACAAGGACTGACAATTATAAATACAAGCACTGACACCTTATAATGTTTAAGCACGGGGACAAATACTAGCACTTTATAACCACATGTATTGGCACTTTGTAACCACATGTACTAGCACTTATTACACAAACATTGGCATTTATAATGTGCCAGCAATTCTGTTTTGGTTGTGCCATTGCTTATTAAAAAAACAAAGCACCAACTTGGTCTAACATATTAAATGTTTGTCAGTGTAGAAGTTGTTACACATTATTAAAGACAAAATTACAAAAAATAACAGTCAAATAAGTTACTGATGTTATTACAATCTAGGAAATTGGGTTTCATCTATGTTTAAACATTTTATAATTTTTTAGCACTGATATTAATACTGGCACTTTATAAAATAAATATTGGCATTTATGAGCTACATATGCTGGCACTTATGAACACAAACATTGTGCCAGCAACTCTGTTTTTTATGTTAGTGTTAAATATAACAGCATAAAAAGTAACAGTCAAACGAGTTATTAATATGGTTACAGTCTAGAAAATAGGGGATTATTTATCTTAAAGCATTTATAATTCACCAACTTTGGTCAAAAATATTAAATTTTGTTAGTTGGTATATGCACTATAAAAAGGAATAGGCTTGACATAGTTCAAACATATTTATAGTTCACTTTCATTTCTAGCAATATGTCTAAAGGTAATGAGTCTTCAGATGAGTATGATTCTGATGAGCAAGAGTTCAGGAGTGCTTTTCGTGAAATGACAAATAAATTGCACTTTGGTCATCTTCGTATCGAACAAACTGATTGGAATTCTCCGGTGAAGTTGTACATATGCCCTCTACAGTCTTACACAGGGCGTATGATACGTCCCATGGACCAAGCTGCAATATTTTAGCATGCCTTTGATTTCAGTAATTCCTCTTCCACTCTTTCCAATGTTGTCAAAGCTGAGCACAAGGCTTTGGCAAACTACCTTAAGAAGTATTTGGAATTGTTTGGACCTGTGAAAATTCCTTCTTGCAAGAAGGATAAGTTTAAGAATAAGCCCTTTAATAAAGGAGATGGAGGATGTGGTGGATCTTCTTCTGTGAATCATTGTGGTGGTTCTGGGCATGGATCAAATGTATTTTAGTTTTTTATTATTCTGTCTTGTAGTTTTTTTATCTTTTTTTTCCTTTCTATTTGTATCTTTTTATTTTTATGTCTTGTACTTTTATTTTTTTATGTAGTGTCCTTTATGTTTAGTAATCTATTGTCTTTTATCTCTCTCTTAAAAAAAAGCACTAGAACTTATAAAGACTAACACTGGCACTTATAAAATACTAACATTGGCACTTATAATCTCAAGCACTAATAAACATTGGCACATTCTCTAACAAACCCTGACACTTATAAAAGACTAACGGTGACACTTATAAAAGACTAACAATGACACTTATAAATATTAATACTGGCACCTATAATCTCAAACACCGGCACATTAACAATAAAAGTCTAAAAACAAGCACTGGAACTTTTATAACCACATGCACTGGCATTCATTAACACAAACATTGGCAATAAAATACAAGTTGCCTCTTCAATTGCTTTCAACATTTCAAAGTCTCAATCGATGTAATTATTTTTGGTTCTTTTCCTCCCATTGATTTTCTGAATTCTTTGATAAGCCAAACAAATGTTTCTGTCTTTTCATTTGTTAAGAAAGCACACCCAAACATCACTATGTTCCAGTAGTTGTTCACCCCAACTATTGGTGCACAAATAAGGTTGTATCTATTTGTGTCATAAGTTGTATCAAACACAACAACATCCCCATATAATTCATAATCCTCCTTTATCATACCATCTCTCCAAAATAAAGTATTAAGTCTACTTTCTTCCCCAAACTGCATTTTGAAGTAGAAACCTTCATCCTCATTTTGGCCTAGTCTATCAACTACAAATGCAGGCATCCCCCATTTCTATTTTTCTTATTCTCAATATCTACACAAAATTAATATGATCTCTCCGTGTATGCCCAACATATTCCTCCCCACCAGCTACCTTTGCTAAAATATTATATCCATCAACTGTTTTGATGTCAGCTTCTTAAAATTACTCTATTATTTTACCTTTAGCTTTTGATATTGACCTCTTACTTCACTTTAAGTTATTCCATTCTGGCTTTATCATATCATGGTTGTGCTTCGTTACGTGTCGTGCAACTTCATATAAGTTTTCCTTCTTTAATAACTTTACTCTTATAAGAGATTGTCAATCTTTCCTTTTAGAAGGAGCTTATTTCCTCTTCATTTTCCTATTTAGGTTTTCAATTCGTTCTAGTAGAGAAGGAATCTCAATTTTACCGACTTCTAATGGAGCTGGAACATCGTGTTCATTTACTGTTCCTTTAGTTTATCCTTGGCATGAACACATGAAATACTTATCTATTGGCCTTGATGTTTTCTTAACGCTAAATCCCAATTAATTATCATGATCCTTGTGCAATTAATACAATTCTTGCCATATCTTTGCTTTTGCCCCCAACAGAGATGAAGAAATGTCAACATGGCTTGTTGCACTATTTATTTTTTAAAGATATTAGATTAAAAATAACACTTGCACTAGAGAAACATATGTACTGAAACATTATATTAAAAACACTGGCACCTTAAAAACACATGCATTGGCATTAGGAAACAAGCACATGCACTGACACTAGAGAAACAGGTGTGTTGGCACATTCACTTACAAACACTGGCACCTTATTTTCACAAGCAATGGTGTTGGGTATGCATGTTTTAACCCTCCTATTTTGTATTAGATTTGATTGATACCATAACCTCCTATCTATTTTAAGGACTTTAGGACCCTATGTAATGAAGCTTAGACTTCAATTTTTTAGCTAAGTCCATTTTATAGAATAGGTTAATCTTATGCTTGAAGTATGGCACAAGACTCATTGGATGTAAGGTTGCCAGCAGATTCAAAACCGCCCTTAGAACCGCACATGCAACCGCATGTATAATTCCTTGAATCTGCCCAATGAACTACCTCAGTGCAAACCGCTTGTTGAACCGCATCATTGCAGTTCACCTACAACCGCATCCTTGCAACCCCCTGGTGTAGCAAAACCGCACATTCCTAACCGCGTATCACCAACCGCATCCAATGATTGGCTACTTGAAGTGAACAACTTTTTATCCGTTGGAATCCACGTCAGCAATATCAAAAGTCAACCACCATATCTTGTCACGTGATTCAATGTCGAAAAGATCCGCAAGGATCTTGAAAAGGTGACAGTGTCCTAACCTCATTGCTTGCGCTGGAGCCTGATCGGCTTTATCTCGGCAGCACTGTACCAAAGGACAAAAGTGGTTGTCCGTGGACCAATAGGATTGCATCAAGTACCGTCCTTCAACAAACTGTATCCAACGGCTAGTTTCTTGATGCTTGGGTATAAATGCCCCCAATCTTCACCATTTGAAGATTGCTTGAGAATTTAAAGTACCGTGTTCATAGAAGCCGAAGCTCGCCGTAAATTATTCAACCCTTTGAATCTTCATCTTCTTTCTTCAAGAAATATTCCCTAGCCCTTAAATCAAGCCTTAACACAATCAAGAATCATTGTGCTCTACATCTCACGCATCTAAAGAGCCTTGATCTTGTTCTCACACACTCACCTCACTTGTTCTAATCACATAGATTAAACACTTGAGATACATCGGTTATAGTTTTGGATTTGTTCTTCATAGAAAAGATTTTATTTTACTTTGTAATCTCACAATACTTAATATAAAATCTCTCTTAGAAATCCAAGACTAACCATCTTGGTAGTGGACGTAGATCGTTTATCGATTGAACCACTCCAAATAGCGTGTTCTTACTTTCGCATTTATATTTCCCGTGCTTGCTAATTATTTATCTTTGTCTCTGTTTGATCTTGATTTAGTTATCCATTATTGTGAAAAAGTGTTTGGAGTTAACAAAGTCAAAACCACACGTGTTTGTAAACCGCACTTCCCAAAACCGCACCACCAAAACCGCATTTTACAAACCGCCTCTCAAAACCGCTTTACACTCTATTATTCCGCTGTGCATTTTACACTATCACTTGCGCCTATTATCAACCGGCAAGAGGATTTTGTAAGCAAGAGGTTCACTTTTAAAAGAGGGCGAAAAATTTTAAACAGCCTATTCACCCCCCCTCTAGCCGTATCTTCACCCTTGTTGCCACCTTTGGGACCAACAAGTGGTATCGAGCAAACACATTTTAAAACCATCGTTTTTCAAGCTTAATGCCTTGTGTGCCGATTCAATATGGCAACCTCAAAGACAATGACTACCGTTAACTATTCACACATTCCAATGTTGGACGAAGACCACTTTGACATCTCGGAAGTGCCGAATGCTTATTCATTTGGAAACCATAGATGAAATGCTTTGGTGGAGTGCGTGGATCAATGGCCCTCTAATTCCAATGAAGGCTAACACCGATGCAACCACCAATGCCGAAACTCCAGAGGTCAAAAAGCCAAAAGATGAGTGGTCGGATGAAGAGAAGAGAATAGTTGCCTTGGACAAAGAAGGCGAGGTTCATCATTTCGGAACCCTCCCCGTATCAACTCTACGTAAAGTGATGTACCTCAAAACCGCAGCGTATGTGGGATGCCATAGAGAGCTACCTCGAAGGTGATGAAGAGTGCAAGGAAAACAAATTATACACTCGTTGAAAGATCCTACAACAACTTCAAACAGAAACCCAACGAAACTCTTGCGTCAAACCTACGATCGCTATGTTGAGGTAGTTAATGCTTGTAGATCTCTTGGTAAAACTTTAACCGATAAGGAAATCAATATGACTTTCCTATCTCGCTTTAGGTTCTAGATGGGTAAATAAGGCTACCTCTCTAGAAGACTCCAAAGTATTGGGTACTTGGTCATTAAGTAACTTGTATGCCAATCTTAGAGTCTATGAACTTAAATTAAATCATATTGAAGAGATAGAAGGGAAAACCAAATCGCTTTCTATGTCTCGTAGTGGAACATGAAGAGAAACCATCCACATCCAATCAAACCACCGATCCTTCCATATCAACCTCATCACTCATCGAGATGGATGATGATGATTTTGCCATGTTTGTGAAAAGATTCCAAAAATTTAGAAAATCCTCAAAACCTTTCACAAAATCATTTTCAAAAGGCAAACCTCCCGCAACATTTTCTAGGGCTGCAGATACAAAGAAGAAGAGTGACTTGGTATGCTACAACCGTAGGAAACCCGGCCACTTTGCATCCGAATGTCCACACCTAAATATGAATATATGAAAAAGAAAACTTTTCCTTCGAAATTTTCTCATCGTAAGGGAATGGTTGCCGAGGAGGAAGAGAATTCCAAGGAATTAGCAACTTGGATTGAAACAGATTCTCGAGGATGGAAGTGACGGTGAAACCGAAGAGGTTAACCTCTCGCTTAGTTGCAGACGCTTCGATGACTCGCATTCGAATCATTTGAGTTGCATGATATGGAGGAAAAGGAGGTTTTTGCAAAACTTCCAAATTATAAATTGGATGATGATATTAAACTTACTCCTAGCATTAAGATAGGAAATTGTTCGTATTCACGTCCCATTTTCTCATCTAAAAGCCTCCACCTTCAAAAGCTATTCCAAAGAAAATTTTGAAAAGGTGGTGGAAGAGGTTTCTCCCATGGAACATGAAAAGATGTTCAAGGAAGCTGAAATGGTGATCCATCAATTCTCAAATCTTAAGAAAGCCTTAAGCTTAGCTCATGATGAACTTAATGCTGTACAAGACGGAGAAAACTGTGATGAGGTCCGAAATTTTAATCTTAAGGACCAAATCAAACAGATGACTCCTCTTGCCGATCAAAACCGCATCCTTGAAACTAAGGTTGCCGCACTTCAACTCAGAATGATGACTTGGTAACCCAAATCGACGATCGCCAAAAGATTATTGATTCGTGGCTCAAGTCTCAATCCACCAAGGATAAAATCTTGGACTTCCAAGTTCCTCCCGGAACTAAGGATGGTCTAGGGTTTGGATCTCGAGGAAGAGGAGAAGTGTGCATCCTCGAGTGAAAAGGATGAGGAATTTCCGTAACTCGACTAAAGAAATTCCCAAGGAGAAGCATGCTAAGGGAAAGGGTAAAGCAAGACAAGTAAATTATGTCTACCCTAAAGGAAAGCAATATGGGAAGAATTACGTGTTGAAACCTAAGAATTCGTGGAAGCACCTGAAGAAGAAATGGCTTATGGAATTGGTAGAATCCCCGCTCCAACCTCTTCGGTGGAAAAGGCGGTTCTCGCTAACCTGTGTCTCGACCGCGCTTCTTCTTCGACCGCTCCTCCCGCCTTCAAAAGCAGGAATAGCGTTCCTGTGAAATACATGGTCAAACCAAAGCCTGTTCCCTTTGTATCACTGGAATGTTAGCTGGAACCGCACCTCCCAAACCGCTTCCTTGTCCCATACCGCATGCAACTCCTAAGAAGAGTAAGGAGTTAGTAAAACCTCATGAAGCTTGTAGCTATTATAAATGTTCCGTGTGTGATGGTTTAGGTCACAAGGCCGCAGAATGCCTTTTGCGGTTCACATCCAATGCCAGGAAGAGTAAACCTCCTTCGTCAAGCTGTGTGGGTCGTAAAGGGTTGCTAACTTCAGGACCCAAGGAATAAAGGGGGACCTCGTTCTTAATGTTTACATTTCAGGTCCTCTCGCTTCATGGCTGGTCACTCCAAGGATAATGAATGGTATCTTGACAGGGTCGCTCAAGACATATGACTGGAGATAGATCATTACTTGAAGATGTCGTTGAAGCAAGTGGTCCGTCTGTAACCTTTGGTGACAACAACAAAGGCAAGACCATTGGATATGGTGTGATTAGGAGAGGAAACCTAACTATTGAGAAGGTTTCTCTTGTCGATGGACTCAAGCACAACCTCCTTTCAATTTCTCAATTTTGCGACAAAGGAATGCTTTGCAACTTCACGTCATCAAATTGCTTTATCAAAGATAGCATTTCCGGCGTCACCCTACTCACAGGGAGTCGTAAGAGTAATATTTACATTATTGATCTAAATTCTGCATGTAGTATTACTAATCTCTGTTTTGTAGCTAAGAATGTGAGCGAAAATAGTTGGCTATGGCACAAGAGGTTGAGCCACTTGAACTTCAAGTATCTTGCAAAGATTGGTCGGGAAAACCTCGTTCGTGGTTTACCTAAAGTGGCTGACCACCATCCGTAGAAATGCAAAGTGCATGCCCGGCTTGGTAAGGCACCGCGTCGTCTTTCACCAAGAAGACCGCTCCATCAACTTCAAGATGCTTACAACCGCTTCACATTGATTTGTTTGGACTCGTAACCACCGCCAAAGATTGGAGGAAATAGATATACCTTAGTAGTGGTGGATGATTACTCAAGATATACGTGGGTTGAGATGATGATTTCCAAAGATGATCGCTATGAGATTCTCACCGCACTTTTAGACGGCTCCAAACTCAAAAAGAAGACGACATCGTTAGCGTTCGATCGTATAATGGAACAGAATTTAAAAACAACGGTGTTGCTCGCATTGTGATGACCATGGGATTGATCACAATTTTTCCATACCGGTGTTCCACAACAAAATGGGATTGTGGAAAGGAAGAATAGGACGTTGATTGAGGCCGAAAGACTATGATATCCGGCGAAGCTACCTCGCATTTTTGGGTCAAGCAATCAATACCGCATGCTTCACTCGTAACCACTCCCTCATCAACAAAACCTATAATAAGACTCCCTATGAGCTTTGGCGAGGAAGAACCCCCAACATTGCATTCTTCAAGATCTTTGGCTGCAAATGTTTTGTCCTCTACAACGGAAGAGAAAATAGAGGTAAATTCGGAGCCAAGGCCGACGAAGGTATTTTTGTTGGGTATGCTAAACATTCAAAAGCTTTTCGTATTTTCAATAAAACTAGTTTAAAAATAGTTGAGTCTGTCCATGTTACTTTTGATGAGCATTCTCTCCTTGAGCCACATTTGGCTCCAAATGTTGCTGATGATTTTGTTGAGCATAATGAACCAGGTGAACCATCTCAAACCGCACCTGAACCTCAACCGCAAAATCCAGCACCCTCAACTGAAATTCCCTCAAACCGCAATTTTCAAACCGCACCTGAAGTTCCTACTCCAGATGCAACTCCAAGGGAAGAAGAAGTTGAGAATTCCCCTATCCAGCTTATAGAACCTCTTCGTCAACTTACATTTCATGACTTCGCTGAAGGATCTAACGACGTTCCAATTGAAGATCTTCAGCAAACCTCACCCAACCAGACTTACCCCTGAGGTTCGTGAAGTCGCAGCCACCCTCACAAATGTGATTGGTGATCTATTTTCCGGTGTTCAAACAAGGAGATCGAACTATGATGAGCATACTTCACTTTTGTCTCAAGTTGAACCCAAGAAAATTGATGAAGCACTCCAAGATTCCAGTTGGGTCGTTGCTATGCAAGAAGAACTCAACCAGTTTGAAAGATGCAAGGTCTGGACTTTGGTGCCTAGACCTCAGAATCAAGGAGTAATAGGAACTAAGTGGGTATTTAGGAATAAGATGGACGAGAATGGAAGCATCACTAGGAATAAAGCAAGGTTGGTTGCACAAGGATATAGGCAAGAAGAAGGAATTGATTATGATGAAACATTTGCTCCAGTTGCAAGATTGGAAGCTATTAGGATCTTCTTAGCCTACGCCTCTTTCAAGCGTTTCAAGTTATATCAAATGGACGTAAAGAGTGCATTCCTCAACGGCGAACTGCAAGAGACCGTGTTTGTTGCCCAACCACCTGGATTTGAAGACTCCAAATTTCCCAATCATGTCTACAAACTCCAAAAAGCTTTGTATGGACTTAAGCAAGCTCCAAGGGCATGGTATGAGACTCTTTCTAAATTTTTACTAGAAAAAGGTTTTAAACGAGGTAAAATTGATACAACTCTTTTTATTGCCAAATATAATGAGCATACTTTACTTGTTCAAATTTATGTTGATGATATTATTTTTGGTTCTACTAATGAGTTGCTTTGTAAGCGTTTCGAGAAGCTAATGAAAAGCAAGTTTGAGATGAGCATGATGGGAGAATTAACTTTCTTCCTCGGGCTTCAAATCAAGCAATGCGAAGAAGGTATCTTCATCAGCCAAGCCAAGTACACCAAGGAGCTAATAAAGAAGTTTGGATTAGAAAATGCTAAAGCATATGATACTCCTATGGCCACCGGCAATAAGCTAGATAAGGATCTCAAAGGTAAGAAGGTTGATCAAACTTTATATCGAGGTATGATCGGCTCATTGCTTTACTTAACTGCTAGCAGGCCAGATATTATGTTTAGTGTCTGTGTATGTGCTCGTTACCAAGCTGATCCTAGAGAAGCACATCTTATTGCAGTCAAGCGTATAATCCGCTATTTATCTGGAACCACTAACCTTGGACTTTGGTATTCCAAAGATTCGAACTTCGATCTTGTAGGTTATTCAGATGCAGATTATGCAAAATTGTACTATTGACAGAAAAGCACTAGTGGTACTTGTCATTTCCTCGGGAATAGACTAGTTGCTTGGGCCGCAAGAAGCAAGCTTCAGCCGCATCAACCACGTAGGCCGAGTATATTGCTGCCGGTAGTTGTTGCTGGTCAAATCCTTTGGATGAAGCGGCCTGGTGGACTATGGAACCCATGAAGGGAATTGCCCCATCATGTGTGACAACACTTCAACTATTTCAGTCTCCAACAACCCTGTCATGCATTCCAAGACCAAGCATATTGATATCAAGTATCATTTCCTCAAAGACCATGTGGAGAAGAGGAATATCCATTTAGAGTACGTGGGAACAGACAATCAGATTGCTGATATCCTCACAAAGGCTCTTGACTCCAAGAGGTTTTCTTTCCTCAGAGGAGAAATGGGTATGCTTGAACTTAAATAAATTCCATTCTTTTTAAGATAACTTGGGTGTTGAGTATAGTTTCAAGGCCATGTTGAAACCGCGTGCATCAAACCGCAAGGATGTCCAACCGCACTGCAGCCAACCGCTTCACTCAAACCGCTTGCTGCAGCTCAACCGCTTGGACCTCAACCGCGTTTCAACTTGGTTGAGGGTTTATTTGCAAATGTTTTCCCACAAAAATTTGAATTTTGAGAGCATTTAATGCGAGGGAACATTAGCATTAATTAGGCTTCATGTCAGTCGTCATTGGTTGATGGGTTGAAGCTGAAAGGGTGTAACCAGTGCAGTCTTTTCAACTGCCAAACCCTAAACCCTTTCCTTTAAATAGAAATCATTCTCATTTTACCAACCTTTTTACAAACTGTCATCTCTGCACCGTACCTCTGTCAGTCTTTCTACCAACTCACTTTCTCTCTAACCTTCAAAACTTCATAAGTTTCTAAGTCTTTCTTCATCAATGGCACCCAAACCCATTGAAGACATGGTATGATTTCTTAAACCTAAACTCTTTAATCTTCTGCAAATCATACATGCTATTGAACTGTTTCTGCCATTGATGAACACCATGAAGCTTCGAACACCCATAACTGACTTTTGTTCATATTTGCTTCAAATCTTGATCATTTTGCTTGATATTTGTTAGGTTTTGTTCGGAATCATGCATAGATTAAGTTTCTAAACTTTGTTTCATGATCAATCAACATCTTGAACACTGATTTTGAATTTTAAAGTTTCTTAGGTTCGAAACCCATTTCTTGATTTTTCCAGTTTCTGAGTGATTTTGAGCAAAGTAGATGTTTTTATTGTTATATTGTTAATCTACTACTCAATGTGATCATTTTGACATGTTATTTGTTCATTTTGGTTAACATTTTTCTAAATCCTTGTTCTTGGTGTTCTTCGTGTTCTTCATGCATTCATATGACTGTTCATCTTCATTTTCAGATTTTCCTTATGTTTTGGATTGACCTAAGTTTCAAATCTTGTTTTCCATACTTAGAAAATTTCTGAAAATTTTAATTGTTGTTTTGCATGTTTGAACCGCATGACTTAAAACCGCATGACATATGTTTTGAAACCGCACTTATTGTTGCTAAATTCATGTTTCAAAACCGCATATTATTTTGTCTCAAAACCGCATGCTGAAAACCGCATATACCTTTTCAAAACCGCATGCTAGAAATTTACTTAAGTTTTACTAAGTATATAGGCTGGACACCATAAAATTCCTCTCTAAGCACCGCTTGCAGTGTGGGATAATTTTGGATTACAATGCCACGTACTAAGTATATACTTTTGTATTTTTTTTTCTTTCCTACCTGTGTTCACAGTTTCTTGTGGTTGGAAATTTTCATTTCCAAAACCGCACTATTGCCAACCGCATATGTGCACCAACCGCATGGGAACTGTGATTTTTCTTAAAAACTCTAACTTGTATGTTTTCTTTGTAGAATATCAAGTATTTCCTACCAGGTTGGGAAATAAATGAACCTGAGATGCGGTCTGATGCTCTGGGAAGGGAGATGATGAGAAAGATGCAAGTTTCTGGAATTCTTCCCCTATTCATCAAGAAGCAGAGATATACCATTCCTGTCTTCATTGACCAGTTTTATGAAACCGCTGAGAAGGGAGAAACTGAGCTTGCTGATGGATCCACAATTCCAAGTTTGGTGGGAATTGTTGAAGGACTCAGAGTCTCCATAGACTATTTGGACATCAGAAACACCTTCGGTTTTCATGTATCTGGTGCCCCTGTTGAAGTTTCCCAAGAGGTTCAAGATGCTACCTGCTCAACTCTAACAGGAAGGCTGCCCTCTCTTTCTAGACTTTACAAAACTACGCCAAGGAAAGATTTTGGTGAAATCATGAGCCATCTGTGCTATCTCGTAGGGAAGTCTGTGTGTGGCAAAACAGGAAACCACAACAACTTCACCTCTTCTCAATGGCAATACTGCTGTGCCGTCTACAACGAGATGAAGCTCTATTGGCCCAAAATTCTGATGAGAGAACTAGCCAAAGAAAGATTGATTCGTATCAACAAAAGGTCAAGAATCGAAGATCGATGGAGACCTTTTGGAAGAATGCTAACCGCAATATTTGCAAACTTTCAAAGATTTGGAGGAGCTTAGGATTGCCAACCCCGAATACCGTGTTGATTGGGGTGATGAAGAATCCTTTGGCCTAAAAGCTATGCACTCCTTCAGAAGATCCTATGGCAATATTGATTATAAAGCCATTTATGATGCTGATACTTCTCAAAATAAGGAGATGTTTGTAGATATGAATCCAGCCACTGCTTCAACCGCGCTTGGAAAGGCTATGAAGAAAGCTTCAAGGAAAAGAAAAAGTCCTTCCAAACCGCTCCCTAAGCCAACCTCAATCGCACCCTCTAAACCGCATGGATCAACTGATGCAGGCCCAAGCCAGAAAAAGCAAAGGAAAGAGAAAATGAAAGAAAAGATGACCCTCATTGATGAGGATGAAGAAGAGGAAGAAGATAACTCTATTCCTCCACCGGTGGCCGTGGCTAAGAAGGCCAAGCGTACTCGCATTGATCTAGCCCAAATGACTGATGAGGAGCTAACAATCTTTTACAAATCTGAGTTTGAGAGATTGGAAAGAGAAAGGGCTGAGAGGGAAGCTAACAAAGGAAAGTCCAAGGATCAAATTCCCCAACCGCCTCCTTCAAAACCGCTCCAAACCCAAACACTTATTCCAACACCACCTCACTCTCCAAACCGCTCCCATCATTCCTCACCAGCCAAAACCCTATCACCTAAACCGCTCTCTCCTCCTCAACCGCAAAGAGCTGCAACCGCTCAGGGGGAGAAACCGAAAAGGGTTAAACGGCATTGCTCGAGAAAAGACCCCAACCAAAGGCCCCAAGCGGTTTCTTCAACGAGTTAGAAATCAACCTTCCCCTTCTCCATCTTCTTCTAAATCTTCTTCCCATTCCACTTCCCATACACCAACCAAATCCCCTTCTAAATCTCATTCTTCCTCCTATCAATCCGAATCACCAACTCCCTCACCTCAACATTCCAACCAATCAAATTCCCCTCAACCTTCAAACCGCGTTCAATCAAATCCTTATTCTCATCATACCCCAGCCATCTCCATTTCAAACCTTAACCGCGAGAAAACACCATCCCCAAACCGCGTCAATACCCCTCCTCCTGAAAATTCTCCTCCTCATAAATCACCTACTCCTGACCGCCTTCCTACTCCGCCTCATCAAACCTCACCCATTCCTGAAACCGCACCCACTCAACCGCAAAGAACCCCTCCTGTTTCTGTCCATACCTCTCATACCAGTTCTTCATCAAATTCCAACCCTATAACTTCTGCTATTCCAAATGTTATCATTCCACCTCCTCCAACCGCACCTATCTCAACCGCACCAATCCCCTCATTACCTATCCCAACCGCTTCTATCCCTTTACCCCAAACACAACCAATTCCTCCCTCAACAATTTCACCTTATACAGTCCCTGCCAGCCGCCTTTTCCAAACCCTCCTTCAACCCATTTCCCAAACCGCACCTCCTACCCAATCTCAACCGCCTCCCTCAATTACCCAAATTCCTTCAACTCCAACCGCACCCTCAGACTACCTTCAAATTCTTTCAACCCTTCAACTGATTCAATCACAGTTGATTGTAAACCAAGGCCACATGCTAAAACTGACTGAATCCAACTTGGCCTTAACCGCATCCAATGCCAACCTGGAAGCCTCCAACCGCTCTCTACATGCCAAGGTTGATGCTCAAACCGCTGAAATGGCCATCATGAAATCCCAATTGATTGATGCCATTAAGGGGGAGAAAGTGTCCACAGAAGCTGTCAAAACCGCAGCTACTGAATGCTTCCAAGCTTTTAAAGAAGATCTAGCCACTGGAGTGCTCAAAGCCATGGGTGATGCTGTTTCAAAATCTCAACTTCATGAAATGCTCACCAATCTTTCCAGTGAGTTTGTCACCTCCACCAACTCTGCACTAATTGCTTTCATGAAGACCCTCCAAGAAACCCAACCGCAGCAAGCCTCAACCTCAGCCGCTCCTTCCCAAACCGCTCTAGATGACTTGCAGCTGAAAATTTTTACTGAACTGGACTCCCTTAAAGATAGAATAAATGTTGATCTCAACATAGTGGGAGACAGTATCAAAGAGCAAGTAAAGAATTTTGATGATGATATCTCCTTCAGATTTGAGAACCTCAAAGCAGGCTTCAACCTCAAGCTAGACAACTCCATCAAGGAATTGAAGTCCAACCTGAATGTGACTGTTGATCTGGAACCGCTTAGAGATGCTCTCTCTACTCAAACAGTAGCCATTCAGGATGAGATCTTCACATTCTACAATTCTTTGAAGGCCTGCATTGAAGGATTCACTACTCAGATCAAGGAAAGTGTTGATGGAAACACTAGATCTGTTGATGCTGTTGGAACCGCTGCTGCTGATTCTGTAACCGCACTACGAACTGTTGAGACTACTCTTGCCAGACAGGCTGAAGACCTCAGAGCCCTCAGAAGAAATATCAGAGGTGAAAGCTCAGCTTTCAGACCTTCGTAACCGCGGTTTGCCCCAGCAAGAAGTCAATCAACCTAGAGAGCAAGCACGCCATCAACATCAACCGCGCCATCATCAACCGCATCATCAACCGCGTCAGCATTAGGACTTCTCTTTTGTAACTCCTTTATCTTATTTTTGCTGAACTCCTTTTTTTTTTGTTTTGTTGGACCGCACTCCATGTATTTTTGTCCAACTTTCTTTTTTGAAACCTTTGTATTTTGCTTCTCTACCATTGTAAGTGTAACCGCATTGGTAGTAATGAAAAATGCATCATTGGTTCCAAAACCTTGTTCATATCAAACTACTTGTTTGTAGAACAATGAAACCTCTTATGGTTTATAAACTCATTCAAATATTTTCTAACTTAAAATCACTATTTTGAATTGATGTTTAAACATTCAGTTTAAACCGCACTTTGAACTTAAACTCACAATTTTTTAAGTGCACTGAATGCTTTTCTATACTTGTCATATTGTAAAATTTCATCTTTTAGAAAGTATAGAAATCTATAGCTTAAGCTAAGTGTGTGCATGGACTTGGGACATGAATTACCATGTTAATTCTTATGGACATGTTTTTACCAAGTACAATGATTGCTTTAGTTATAGTAGGTAATGGCATCAATCAAATAGGGGGAGATTGTTGGGTATGCATGTTTTAACCCTCCTATTTTGTATTAGATTTGATTGATACCATAACCTCCTGTCTATTTTAAGGACTTTAGGACCCTATGTAATGAAGCTTAGACTTCAATTTTTTAGCTAAGTCCATTTTATAGAATAGGTTAATCTTAGGCTTGAAGTATGGCACAAGACTCATTGGATGTAAGGTTGCAGTTCCAGCAGTATTCAAAACCGCCCCTTAGAACTGCACATGCAACCGCATGTATAATTCCTTGAATCTGCCCAATGAACTACCTTAGTGCAAACCGCTTGTTGAACCGCATCATTGCGGTTCACTCTGGCCGCATCCTTACTGACCCCAGTGTAGCAAAACCGCACATTCCTAACCGCGTATCACCAACCGCATCCAATGATTGGCTACTTAAAGTGAACAACTTTTTATCCGTTGGAATCCACGTCAGCAATATGAAACGTCAACCACCATATCTTGTCACGTGATTCAATGTCAGAAAAGATCTGCAAGGATCTTGAAAAGGTGACAGGTGTCCTAACCTCATTGCTTGCACTGAGCACGATCGGCTTTATCTGCGGCAGTGTACCAAAGGACAAAAGTGGTTCTTTGTGGACCAATAGGATTGCATCAAGTCTTGTCCTTCAACAGTTTGTATCCAACGGCTAGTTTCTTGATGCTTGGGTATAAATACCCCCAATCTTCACCATTTGAAGATTGCTTGAGAATTTAAAGTACCTTGTGTTCATAGAAGCTGAAGCTACGCCGTAAATTATTCAACCCTTTGAATCTTCATCTTCTTTCTTCAAGAAATATTCCCTATCCCAGAAATCAAGCCTTCACACAATCAAGAATCATTGTGCTCTACATCTCACAGATCTAAAGAGCCTTAATCTTGTTCTCACACACTCACCTCACTTGTTCTAATCACATAGATTAAACACTTGAGATACACTGGTTATAGTTTTGGATTTGTTCTTCATAGAAAAGATTTTATTGTACTTTGTAATCTCACAATACTTAATATAAAATCTCTCTTAGAAATCCAAGACTAACCATCTTGGTAGTGGACGTAGATCGTTTATCGATTGAACCACTCCAAATAGCGTGTTCTTACTTTCTGCATTTATATTTCCTGTGCTTGCTAATTATTTATCTTTGTGTCTGTTTGATCTTGATTTAGTTATCCATTATTGTGAAAAAGTGTTTGGAGTTAACAAAGTCAAAACCACACGTGTTTGTAAAACTGCACTTCCCAAAATCGCACCACCAAAACCGCATTTTACAAACCGCCTCTCAAAACCGCTTTACACTCTATTATTCCGCTGTGCATTTTACACTATCACTTGCAGTCTATTATCAACTGCAAGAGGATTTTGTAAGCAAGAGGTTCAGTCTTTAAAAGAGGGTGAAAAATTTTAAACAGCTATTCACCCCCCCCCCTCTAGCTGTATCTTCACCCTTGTTGCCACCTTTGGGACCAACAAATGGCCATTGGGAAACAATCACATTCACTGGCACAAAAGAAACAACTGTGCTGGCACATTATATTAGAAACACTAGCATCTTAAAAATGTTGGGGTTTGGGGTTACAAACGCAGCGGAAGGACTTAAAATAACAACAAACCCCTAGCCCTATGATCCGTCTAGCATGAAGAGATTAGAAAAATATATGAAATAGAATTTACATACCTTAATGCGATTGTGTTTATTTCAAAGTGGATCTTCAAAAGCGAATCTCAAAATGAATCTCAAAACCGTTGATGAAGGTTTTGATCTTCTCCTTGTTCTAGGTCTTGTGATGAATCAACGATTGAAGTCTTCAAGCTTTTGGTGATA
This sequence comes from Adenophora triphylla var. japonica, assembly GCA_022495995.1. NCBI lineage: Eukaryota > Viridiplantae > Streptophyta > Magnoliopsida > Asterales > Campanulaceae > Adenophora > Adenophora triphylla. The sequence continues at coordinate 67,048 of JAFEMH010006041.1, forward strand.
ACTTAATCACCCTCTATCGGTAATCCGCACGCGAACGAACCAAGAACGCTTCTTGTTTGATTGCTAGATGATGCCCTATTATTGAAATGCTTTTCAATAATCAATGGCTAATATGGAATTTCTTGGAGTGTTTTTTATCTTTGATTCTTAATCTAGATTTCTATTTTAGTGTTTCATAAACCCTAAAATAACATTTGTTTTTGGCTGACCAAAGGATTGTATTTATATCAAATATAAATCCCTAACTATTAGGGAAAGAATCCTTGTCAAAACCAAAACCAATCCAGCCAAGGAAAACGTGTACGGACAGAATTTGACCACAGGCACGAGTCGTGCCCGTGAGCACGAGTCGCGCCCTAATGTCAAACTTTGTCGCACCACACATCGTGCCAGAAAATCAATTGTGTAGATCAAAGGGCACGAGTCGTGATCACGACTCGTCCTATAGGGCACGAGTTGTCCCTTAATGAATGCACTCTGATACAGTCGTCCCTCCACAAGGCACGACTTTGGCCAGAGCGGGACGAGTCATCCCCTGAGCCCATATTTCACCCTTTTAGCCATTTTCAATCCATTCTTTTGTGTGTGACCCTTTAGGAATTATATTTTATGTTGGTAGTAAGTTGAAACATCAACCTCACAAGACATAAGTGACTTCTAGCAAATCATTATGTCCACCCAATTAAATATAACATCAAAGCTTGATTCCTTGATATTCAAATGTCACAATCCCTTTGTCCACGATATCAAATTGAATATGAGTCATGGTCTATGTCAACTCACATGTTCAATGCTTTCTCGATTCCGAATATGTTGATAATCCAAATGCATTTTATCTCTATCAAATCACTTGAGTGTGGCCACACATTTCATCAACATCATTCATCAAGGGGACCAAGTAAACATCTCTCTCAACGAGAGGGACAAATCCATCTTGACTTATCATTCTTCCCTACAAGAATCCAATCATGCTAACATAGCCCTTATTGCTATCCGATTAAAGATAGTGTTAGACTATATCAAACATGATCTTCATCATGTGGAAGACGATGATAATCTCAGGTACAAAGGATTCAATAACACGACTATCATGAGATTTATTCATGACACATATGACTATTGACCATGTCATAAATCTTATCGATAGGTCATGTCCAATACTTGTTCTCTAGCAAGTATCCATAAGTGTAATGTGCATCGCATGCATATAATCATCTCCATGATTATCCATTACCAACTTATACTAGTTATTCATAATAACTAGGGACGCAGTTTAATATAATAAACATGCAAACATATAATGAACCAAATAATACTTACTCTATAATAAATGATAAAGATGATTACATAGCGGTTTAGATTATAAGTCAAACATAACTAAACGCCTAGGTCACTACACCAACAATCTCCCACTTGCACTAGGCTCCATCTATGTATCGTATACCCATGGACCTCACATGTCCATCATGCTTTGCTTGTGCGAGGGACTTAGTAAGCGAATCCCCAATGTTATCATCGGTTGATACTTAGCATATCTTACCATCTCCCCGATCAATGAACTCTCGAATGAGATGAAAATGTCTAAGTATATGTTTGGATCGCTGATGTGACCTTGGTTCCTTTGCTTGCGCAATGGCACCATTATTGTCACAATAAAGTTCCACTGGATTAGTGATACTTGGAACAACTTTCAAATCACTAATGAACTTCTTGATCCAAACTACCTCCTTAGTTGCATCGGTTGCCGCTATATATTCGGCCTCAGTAGTAGAATCAGCAATAGTACTCTACTTGGAACTCTTCCAACATATCGCACCTCCGTTAAGCATAAACACAAATCCCGACTGCGATCGGAAATCATCTTTGTCGGTTTGGAAGCTAGCATCTGTGTAACCTCTTACAACAAGATCTTCTTCCATCCCTCCAAATACCAAGAACGCATCCTTAGTTCTTCTTAAGTACTTAAGGATCGTCTTGACTGCCATTCAATGGTTCTCACCAGGATCAGATTGGTATCGACTCATCATGCTCAAAGCATATGAGACGTCGGGCCTAGTACAAATCATAGCGTACATGATAGATCCAATAGCCGAAGCGTATGAAACTTCATTCATCCTCTTTCGCTCATCAGTTGTCTTAGGACACTGGGTCTTGCTAAGAGTAACACCATGACCCATTGGCAAGTTGCCTCTCTTAGAATTTTCCATTTTGAATCTTCTAAGAACCTTGTCAATGTAGGTACTTTGACTCAAACCAATTATCCTCTTAGATCTATCTCTATAGATCATGATACCAAGGATGTAAGCGGCTTTGCCCATATCTTTCATTGAGAAATAATTCCCTAACCAATACTTGACAGTCTGAAGTGCAGAAATGTCGTTTCCAATGAGTAAGATATCATCGATATACAATAAGAGAAATAATACTACGCTCCCACTGAATTTCATGTATACACAAGGTTCATCTTTGTTCTTGAAAAAACCAAACTCTTTGATTTTCTCGTCAAAATGAAGATTCCAACTCCTAGAAGCTTGCTTCAATCCATAAATGGTTCTCTACAACTTGCACACATTGTTAGAATTTCTTGGATCGACAAAACCTTCGGGTTGTGTCATGTACACATCCTCAAGCAGTTTTCCATTAAGGAAAGCGGTTTTGACATCCATTTGCCATATCTCATAGTCATAATACGCATCTATGGCAATCAAAATTCTAACAGACTTAAGAATGGCAATAGGCGAGAAGGTTTCATCATAGTCTACATCATGATTTTGCCTATATCCCTTTACTACAAGCCTAGACTTGTAAGTATGCACCTTCCCATCCATGTCAGTCTTCTTTTTGAAGACCCACTTGCACCCGATGGCTTTTACACCTTCGGGTGGCTCAATTAAGTTCCAAACTTGATTATCCGACATGGATTGCAATTCGGATTCCATGGCATCTAACCATTTATCCGAATTGGGATCGGACATTGCCTCTTGATAGGAAGTAGGTTCGTCATTCTCAATGACTTCCACTTCATTACTTTCCGACACGAGAAACCCATATCTCTCGGGTGCGGATCGTAACCTATCTGATCTACAATGGACTTGTGGATCTTGAACCGGTTTCACAACTTCTTGGGGACTTGGTTCAGTCTCTACTATTGGTTCCATGTTATTTTTGGATTCTTGAACTTCTTCAAGATCAATTTTACTCCCACTAGATGCTTTATTGAGAAACTATTTCTCAAGAAAAGTACCATATTGAGCAACAAACACTTTGTTCTCATTGCGTTTGTAAAATAATACCCTTTGGTTTCCTTAGGGTAACCAATGAAAATAACCTTGTCAGATTTAGGTGCTAACTTATCAGAGACAAGTCTCTTGACATAAGCTTCACAACCCCAAATCTTCATGAAAGAAAAACTAGGTTTTCTTTCATGCCACATCACATGTGGGGTCTTAGGAGCCAATTTAGTAGGGACTCTGTTTAGTGTGAACGCAACAGTCTCTAATGTATGTCCCCAAAAGGATATAGGAAGGTCTACTTGACTCATCATCGAACGAACCATATCTAATAGGGTTCTATTCCTCCTCTCGGAAACACCATTCCATTGTGGCATTCCGGGTGGAGTCAACTCTGAAACAATTCCACAGTTTTTGAGATGATTGTCAAACTCTTGGCTCAAATATTCACCACCACGATCGGATCGAAGTGCTTTAATAGTTTTGCCAAGTTGATTTTGTACTTCATTTTGAAATGTTCTAAACATCTCAAACGATTCACTTTTGGACTTCATCAGATAGACGTAGCCATATCTAGATAAGTCATTGGTGAATGTAATGAAATATCGAAATCCTCCCCTAGCAATGCTGCTCATTGGTCTGCATACATCGGTATGTATTAGGCCCAATAAGTCATTAGCCCTTTCACTACTCTTAGTGTAGGGTGGTTTGGTCATTTTTCCCAATAAACAAGATTCACATATCTCATATGATTCATAATCATGTGAGTCTAACATTCCATCCTTGTGGAGTTTAGAGATGCATTTCTCGTTTATATGACCAAGCCGGCAATGCCACATGAACGAGTTGTTCACTTCATTCGGTTTAGACTTCTTGTCCACTTGATAAATATTTTCAACACTCTTTTGTTTCTCATAACATCAAGAACATAAAGGCCATTAAAAGAATTTTCAATACCATAAAGCATATCATTTAAATAAATATAAAACTTCTTATTCTTAATAAGAAAAATATACCCTTCATTATCCAAACAAGAAACGGAAATAATATTTCTACTCAAATCCGAAACATAGTAACAATTGTTCAAAACAAGTACTAAGCCACTAGGTAAAGTTACATCATATGTTCCTACGGCTAATTGTGATGTACCCGATTTTTTGAAATCAAACGGAGTCGCCACGCCATTTTTGTTTTAAGGGCCAAAACTTTGAAAAATGCCCGAGATCAGAAATTTAGGTTCGGAGGTCACGTTACGCGCCGGGAAGGACGTTAGTGTGCACCCGGCGCGCCTCGCAAAACGAGTCTTCCAAATATTTGAAATCCTTTGTTGTGTGTGTGTGTGTGTGTGTGTGTTTTGACCAAAATGAGTTGAAACTGAGAAAAACAAAAATGGGGAACTCTTTATAAGACTTTGAAAAATCCCCAAGATTTTTGGTATGATTTTTGGATTGAGTCTTGGCACTCAAGAGATTTTTGGATTTGAAAAGCAATTCTGCCAGAATGAAAGAAGGCAGTTGACCCTTGACTTTGAAATGGACTTAAAGGCTTCAAAACCTCAGAATCTGGGGAAAGTCCGAGAATAAAAGTTTCTTAAAACACCCTAAATAGGGTTTCTGAAAAGGAAATTTCCATTTTTGAAGTAATTTGAGGGGTCAAAACCTTCTGGAAATCTCAGATGTGAAATCTGGATTTCCAGAAGCTGATGAACTGGCCTCTAAAAGAAAAATTGAAAAAAGGATTTTTACTCACTTAAAAAATAAAATAAAATATTTCTGGAAAGCTCTGGATGTTGGCTACAAAAAGTATTTTGTAGTCAACACCCAATTCCAAGTTTTACTGGGTCCAAAAAATAGGAAAATGGACTGAGGTCTCAGAACAATGCTACTGGACAGCAAGATGTTCTTGAGGGAAAATGTGATTTTTGGGGGATTTGCATCTATGTTCACCCCATTTTCATCCCTAGACTTGATACCACTACTTTTTGTTAAGTGGTTATCATATTCAAGTCATCCTTGGGGAATTTATGGGGTTTAAACATGTCCTTTGCAAAGGGAAAGGGGATATTTTGTAAAGATGAATTTAAAGAGAAAAAACAACTAAAGATTTAAAATGTGGACCATTTGAGATGGTCATTCATGAAGATGAACTTCAAGATGACCATCTTGGGTCAAAACTTAAGTTAAACTAGACATCAAGTAGATCCAAGTAAGAAGAACAAGATGATCAAGAAGTTAAAAAGAGGATTTTAGGGTTTTGAGAAGGAGGGCTTTACCAATGGTGACACCCTATCTTCCTAGGATTGGAATTTGACTTGAGGAGTATCAAGATTTGGTGTTTGGCTTGAGGAGTATCAAGGTTTGGTGTTTGGATTTGTGTTTGGAGTGAGATTGGGAAATATTCAAGAGAAAATGGTGGCAATCTAGGGATTCCCACTGTTTTCTCTCTATATTTCGCCGCAGTTTCGTTCTTTGTGATCCAATTGTGTTGTGTAGGCGAGAGAGGAGGGCTCAATTTATAGCCCTCGGGAGAAGCAAAGAGATCCGCGCGGATGGGTTCGACGCGTGCACGTTCATCTGCTACTGATCTTTGGCTTTTGGACAGGAAGAATAATCTTTTTAAAATTCAAACTGAAGCTGTTTTTCAACTTACCAATTCGGGTTATCCATTTCTTTTGCTTTTTAGGATTCCTTTCTTGGTTTAACTTTAAATGGCCATGCCCACTTTACCCTTGGTTGGTTAGAAATGTTAGAAATGTTAGGAATGTTAAAACTTTCGTTAATTTTCTAACGAAAAGTTCTAACAACTCAAATTGGAGCACTTACACTAATGCAGCAACTCTTGCTTCATTCCCCACACGTAGGTCAACTTCACCTTGTTTGAGTAGCTTTCTATTCCTTAGTCCCTGCACATTTAAACAAATGTGAGATCCACATCCGGTATCTAATACCCATGAACTAGAAATAGAAAAGAAAATATCTATCATATAGATACCTGAATCAGAAGCAATCGCATTGCCCTTCTTCGCCTTTAGGCCTTCCTTGTAAGTCTTGTAATTTCGCTTCCAATGAACAACTTCTTGGCAATGGTAGCAAACCGCATCCTTTTGAGACACTTTGGGAGCCTCTCCGGCAACGGCAACTTTTGCCTTAGGTTTAGCAACACTTGTTTACCTTTGCCATCTTTCTTGAACCATTTGCCTTTGTTAACCATTAACACAGTATTCGTTCGGGGCTTCTTGATATTCTTCTCTGCAGTCTTAAGCATCGCATACGATTCCGAGAGATTCTTATACATGCCAGCATGTGATAGTGCATAATAAAATGACCATAACTTTCAGGCAATGAATTTAATATCAAATACGTGGCGAGTTCCAAACTCATCGGATTACCAAGCCTTTCGAGACGCTCAATGTGACCCTTCATCTTAAGGACATGAGCACCAACCGATTGCCCCTCTTGCATCTTGCATGCAGTTAGGGCCTTTACCACATTAAACCGCTCATTTCTTGCTTGCACTTGAAATATTTCCTTTAAGCGCTCCGCAAGATCAAATGCTGTCTCCATGTGATCAAGGTCCTTCTGAAGAGCCTTAGACATGGTGGCAAGCATATGGCATGCAACATCTGTAGAATCATCAGTATGTTTCTTATGTGCATCCCTATCTGCCCTAGAAGCATTTGCAGCAGGTTGAGGTGGAAGGGGTTCATCGAGAACGTACAGTTTCTTCTCTTGCCTTAGAACAATTTTTAGGCTTCTGATCCAATCAGAATAGTTTGTACCGCTCTCTTCAAGCTTGTCCTTCTCAAGGACTGATCCAGTGACAGGGGCTGATTATTGTGATTAGCCATTCTACAATAAAATATGCAAACAATATAAGCATATATCAATATCAACTCATTTATCATCTAAGAGCAAATAATGTATTTCACAAATACTCCCACTAAATTATACACCTTCAAATACAAGCATGTATCATATAATCATAGTAGGCTAAGATCCATATTTCACTTGATTTTGGTTTAACTGAGTTAATGCCCGAAATCAAGCTATTTAGGTAGAAACATCAATCATATCACTATATAACTCTTAGATCTTTTATGAGATTTCCTTAGACATCATATGTCAAAAATATGTTTTAAATCTCATCTATGCCTTGGGTCAAATCTCATTTGAAAGCACCAATTAAGTCAAACCTTTTTCAAACGTATGAGACATGGAACGATGCACCTAACTGAGTCAAAACTACATCAACCATTATCTCATCTTGATCACAAATTAAGATATAATGATGCACCCAACAAAGTCGAAACTACATCAAAATACCCTAAAATATCACAAGTGTTCTAATCAAGGAATGGCATAAGACTTAAATATTTAGAAGGTTTTCACATTGTAACAAACATCGCATGATTGTAACATAAATCTCATGTGTACATAATTATGAACATAGGGCTTCACAAAATTTCATACAAACAATTTGATTCAATTTTGAGAAATTAAAAATTTAATTTAATCATATTAAACAAATCATCAACCTATGTGATAAACTAATCATATTAATCCATCATAAATCATAACCATGACATATCATATATACTTGTTTTTCATAAAAAAACACATAAAATCTAGATCTATTTCATATAGCATGGATAGCAAATAATCAAATTAAATCTAGCATGCCAATTTCAATCCTAATCATGGCAAGACAGGGCTCTGATACCACTGTTGGATTTTGGGGTTACAAATGCAGCAGAAGAACTTAGAATAACAACAAAACCCTAGCCCTATGATCCGTCTAGCATGAAGAGATTAGAAAAATATATGACATAGAATTTACATACCTTAATGCGATTGTGTTTGTTTCAAAGCGGATCTTCAAAAGCAAATCTCAAAACGAATCTCAAAACCGTTGATGAAGGTTTTGATCTTCTCCTTATTCTAGGTCTTGTGATGAATCAACGATTGAAGTCTTCAAGCTTTTGGTGATAACTTAATCACCCTCTATCGGTAATCCACACGCGAACGGACCAAGAACGCTTCTTGTTTGATTGCTAGATGATCCCCGATTATTGAAACGCTTTTCAATAATCAATGGCTAATATGGAATTTCTTGGAGTGTTTTTGATCTTTGATTCTTAATATAGATCTCTATTTTAGTGTTTCATAAACCCTAAAATAACATTTGTTTTTGGCTGACCAAAGGATTGTATTTATATCAAATATAAATCCCTAACTATTAGGGAAAGAATCATTGTCAAAACCAAAACCAATCTAGCCAAGGAAAACGTGTACGAACAGAATTTGACTGCTGGCACGAGTCGTGCCCGTGAGCACGAGTCGTGCCCTAATGTCAAACTCTGTCGCACCACGTATCGTGCCAGAAAATCAATTGTGCAGATCAAATGGCACGAGTCGTGCCTAAGGGCACGAGTCGTGAGCACGACTCGTCCCACAGGGCACAGTTGTCCCTTAATTAACGCACTCTGATACAGTCGTCACTTCACAAGGCACGACTTGGGCCAGAGCGGGACGAGTCGTCCCCTGATCCCAGATTTCACCCTTTTAGCCATTTTCAATCCGTTCTTTTGTGTGTGACCCTTTAGGAATTATATTTTATGTTGGTAGTCAGTTGAAACGTCAACCTCACAAGACATAAGTGACTTCTAGCAAATCATTATGTCCACCCAATTAAATATAACATCAAAGTTTGATTCCTTGATAATAAAATGTCACAATCCCTTTATCCACGATGTCAAATTGAACATGGGTCATGGTCTATGTCAACTCACATGTTCAATGCTTTCTCGATTCCGAATATGTTAATAATTCAAATGCATTTGATCTCTATCAAATCACTTGAGTATGGCCACACATTTCATCAACATCATTCATCGAGGGGCTCAAGTAAACATCTCTCTCAACAAGAGGGACAAATCCCATCTTGACTTATCATTCTTCCCTACAAGAATCCAATCATGCTAACATAGCCCTTATTGCTATCCGATTAAAGATAGTGTTAGACTATATCAAACATGATCTTCATCATGTGGAAGACGATGATAATCTCAGGTACAAAGGATTCAATAACATGACTATCATGAGATTTATTCATGACACATATGACTATTGACCATGTCATAAATATCATCGGTAGGTCATGTCCAATAATTGTTCTCTAACAAGTATCCATAAGTGTAATGTACATTGCATGCATATAATCATCTCCATGATTATCCACTACCAACTTATACTAGTTATTCACAATAACTAGGGACGCAGTTCAATATAATAAACATGCAAACATATAATAAACCAAATAATACTTTCTCTATAATAAATGACAAAGACGATTACATAGCGGTTTAGATTATAAGTCAAACATAACTAAATGCCTAGGGCACTACACCAACAAAAAATACAAGCAATGGCTTTAGGAAACAAGCAAATGCACTGACACTAGAGAAATAGGTGTGCTGGCACATTCACTAACAAATATCGGCACCTTATATTCACAAGCAATGGCAATTGGGAAACAAGTACATTCACTGGCAGAACGGAAACATGTGCACTGGCACATTATATTAAAATATTGGCACCTTAAAAACACTGGCCGTTGAGAATGAAAAACAAACATGTATTGCCAGAATAGATATGAGGTGATGTTACATTCTTAAAAAAATTCTGTCACAATATACCAAAAACATTGGCACATTCAAAAACATACACTTGCATAATGTAAATGTATGTACTGGCACATCATAAGCACAAGCAAATCAGATTACAAATCAATTACAAACATATGGCATTACGAAAACCAAACACTGGTACTATAGATTAGCTTACCTGTTTCATGATTATCATCAACTATATGAGGAATTTGATCAATTACAGATGCATTATCTACAATAAATCAATAATAATGTTAACTAATCAATTTCGAGTGTACTGGCACTTCGAGTGATGAAGAATTCAAATTATTACCAATTTCATCTTCAAAATCCTGTAAGCTCATCTTAACCTAATCAAAAAGCGCCTGAATAAATGCAACAATTAAGAATGATTGTTAATATCTCGATTGATTGAAATGGAATGATTATGGCTTGAATTTTGCTTCATCTCGATGAATTTCTCTTGTTTTACTGTGTGTTCGTTGGATTTAAGTTTATATAGACCGATTTTGCTTTGTTAATGAACCTGCCTACCGGTTCAACCCGTATGTTGTGTGTAAATCGGGTCAAAAAAAAAGTTTTTCCATAATGTTATGGAAAAACTAGTTTTTCATAAGATCAACTCAAAATGTAACTAATCTTAGAAAATTTTAAATTTTGTTATTAACAATATTTTTAATAGAGTATCAATAACGATTTTTTTTCTTAAAATGATTAATGTTTTTCGCAAATTTTGAACAAAGTTTAATTAAGATGACTAAAAAAATGAAGATAACATTTATTATGGGATAAATGAAGTACCGATAAGAAAATTTTAATAATAATTTTTTTGCTTGTTCAAAATAAAATTTTCTGATAATTTACCGCATCATAATTATTTTTAAAATGTTAATTTATTTATTTTGTTTTGTTATTTTAAATAAATAAGACTATATATTTGAGAATATGTGAAAAAAATATTAGTGAGAAGAAAATGATTCAAACAATTATTGAATGTTAATTGAAATTTTAATTAAATTCAAATGTATGTGTTTGTCATTATCAAATAAATTTCACTTATAATTTAGCAACTAAATAATTTTATCTCTACTTTTTACAGGTTATTTTCATGAGATGTACGGATTAGGATAACTTCAATATTCAGTAATAGTCATTCCTATCAAATTTAAATTTTGGTCCATATAAGCCATTATTCACAAGACATATAATTTAACCACTATAAGAAAAATGGCAGATATCGATGGAAATTAGCGACGAAATGAAATCCGTCGATATTAGCAATGGAATAGCAACGACCTAGATCATAACCGGTTGACTGTTCCAACCTGTTGAGAAGATAGTCGGCTAAGGAGCATGACCGGTTGAGTGAGTCAACTGGTTGAGGCTTTGGCAGCAAGTAAACCACTATTTTCTGGAAAATCTCTAGGTCTTCAAGTCTTCCATCTTTGAGAAAATACAACAATAAAAACACTTGCACTAGCACTAAGGGATCCTAAGGTATATAGAAAAATCTAATTGGTCTAGTTAAAATTAGGGGTCCTCAATAATGCTTATAATGATTGGGATTAAGCAATTCTTAAGCTAAACATATATTTGGCTAACACAAATTATTCCAACTTAAACACTTCCACCTCAAACACTTCCCATTCCAACCCCTCATACTCATACTCAACCTCAACCCATTCTATTCCTATCACCCACATATTCCAAAACCTCAATGCCCAATTCTCACAAACAGTACCACCTACCCAAATCGCACCCATAACATAAACCTCATCCCTACTCTCAACCGCACCCCAACCCTCCTATACTCAACCTCCACCTTTATTCTTAAATATTCCTTCCTCCTCAATCCCTTCATCTGATTAATCCCAACTCCATACTGCACTCCATGTCATTCAGGGCCAGCTTTATACTAACCAAGGCCATATGATCAAACTGGCTGATGCAAACCACACTCTTCAGGAGCAAGTCCACTCTCAATCCCTTGAATTGGCTAAGTTGAAAACTTCATTTGTTGATGCCATTAAGCGGGAGAAAGACATAGCAAAGTTTGTCAAAAATGCAGTTGAAGCATGTTTTGGTGATTTCATACAGGACCTGGCTACTAGAGTCCTTCAAGCTCTTGAATATGCGCTCTCTAAACAACAACTCAAGGAATTACTTGATCATCACACAGAAGTCTTCTGCAATACAATGGACACAATCCTTTTGAGATTCAAAGCTGAAATGATTGAAGAAATTAGAAGCTCAAGACCGCATCAAGATTCTGACTTGAGGTTTATATTGGATTTAATGCAGGCCAATATCCAAAATGATGCTGAGCAACTAAGGGAAGAGCTGAGAATGAAGATTGATATAGTTGGTGATGGTCTAACTGCAAGGTTGACTAGCTTGACTGATGAGGTTAGGGATAGACTTGAAGCTCTCAATGATGGATTAAGAGATAAAATCATATTCAAATTTTAGGAGTTGGATAATAGCTTCAGGGGGAGTTTTGCTGAATTAGAGCCCAGCTTATAGTCATCCCAGACCGCATCCTAAACTGCTATCCAAGATTCCATCCATACATTTTACAACACATTGAATGCTTCCATTAAATTGCAGCTCAATGGAATCTTGGAAGGACTTAATGCTTTAAGGGTAGTGGAAGCTACTCAAGCGAGAACTCAAGAAGAGGTTAGAAGACTTAGAAGAACCTTGAGAGCTGAAAATTCTGCCTTCAATTTTTATGGAGCCCCAATTGAAGATGAGATTGTGAATGGACCTCCTGCACAAAAATTTGTTGACTTGGACATTCAGAATGTTGTTCCATTCCAACCTCCCCTATAAAACCGCACTCTATATAATTTTTTCTTACTTCTTTTTGCTTTGTTTTACTGTTTTGTCATTTTCATTCCTACCTGTAATTGTAAATTTCAAACCTCTTTGAAGGTAGTAATGAAAGAATGCATCATTGTTAATCCCAAAACCTTGTTCATTCAAACCGCTTGTTTGTAAAACAATGAATGCATTGTTTTAAACCTCGTGCACATATACTTAAACTTAAAACTCATATGTTGTGATTGATGTTTAAACATTCAGTTTAAACCACAGACTTAAACTAAAATTTATATTAACTTTTGTATGCACTGAATGTATTTCTTTACTTTTAATTTGTAAGTTTTATATATTTCAATAGTATAGAAATCTATAACTTAGGCTAGTGTGTGCATTGACTTGGGACATAATTTACCATGTTAATTATTATGGACAAGTTTTTACCAATTACAATGTTTTGCCTTTTCTATAGTAGGTAATGGCATCAATCAAATAGGGGGAGACTGTTGGGTATGCATACTTTAACCCTCCTTGCTTTAACTTTAATTTGATTGATACCATAACCTTATCTATATTTTATGGACTTTATGCCCATATGTAATGAAGCTTAGACTTCAATATTTTAGTACAAGTACAATTTATAAAATAGGATTATTTAGGCTTGAAAATTGGCACAATTGCATTGTACATGAGGTTTCCAGTCAAGAGGTTTCGAAGACATGCAAAACCGCATTACTAGTGAAAACCTCATCATGAAACCGCACTAAGTGAACCGCAAGTTAAACCTCATCTGTGAGACCGCACTTCATAAGACCGCGTCTAACCAACCTCATCCAATGATTGAAGACTTGAAGATTTGGACCACCTTTGACTGATTGATACACGTCAGCGACGTTGAGTTAACTACAAGTTAAATCAACGTGTCTAATGGTCACTCAAGAGTTTAAAAGAATTTTGAAAAGCTGACAGGTGTCCTTCATTCCGGAATGTCATGTGAGGTCCGTACAACCTTTTCAACAAATTCTGAACAAAAGGCCAAAAGTGGACATGTGGACCAATCAGACCGCACCAACACTGTACTTGCTACAACTGTTCCAAACTGCTACTTTTTGGTGCATGGGTATAAATACCCCCAATAATCATTATTTGAAGATTACTTGAGAATATCCATGTGAGAGAGTCCTTTGAAGATTTGAAGAAATTTCCATATTTACCGAATCATTTTAATCTTCATCTTCATCCTTCATAGCTTCAAGAACAAATCTCCAAGCCCAGAAATTCAAGCCTTTGTAACACTTCAGATTTATTGAGCTCTAAATCATACATATACAAAGAGCCTTAAATCTTGATAATCACACACACATCTCACTTGATTAATCACATAGATTAAATCATTTGAGATACACCGGTTATAGTCTATGATTTGCTTCATTGTTTAGATTTTACATTAGAGTTTGATTCTTGTAACATTGTAATCTCTCTCATCATATAATACAAAATCTAATAGTTAGAAAATTAAAGACTAACCATCTTGGTAGTGGATGTAGATCATTTACGATTGAACCACTCCAAATATTGTGTTCTTTAATTTCTGCACTTTCTTTACTATTCATCATTCAAACTAATTTGTCTTATCTGTTTGATCTTAATATGTTTCCCAGATTTGTGAATTGTGTTTAAAGTTAATCATTGTCAAACCTCATTTTACTGTTTTCTAAACCTCACTGTCAAAACTCACTCTGTTACTAAGAAATTTCGCTTTGCATTTTACAAACTTCACTTGCGATTTTGATACACTGCAAGAGTGGTTTTGTAAGCAAAATGTTTGTTTTTTAAAAAGGGTCGAAAAATTTGTAATAGCTATTCACCCCCTCACCCTCTAGATATTTTTCACCCTTGTTGCCTCCTTTGGGACCAACAACACGCCTTCACGGGTGTCTATGTTAGAAATATTATACGCATTAGCGCAAATAGACCTCATTCGGCCGGTGCGCTAGGGGTGGAGATGGTAATCACATCGAATCGTCAGCTGGACCTTACGTTTGCTTATCCTTCACAACACCTTCAACATCGAGCCAGATCGCTTCCTTGATCAGTCAGATTGAGCAGTAGAAACGCTGCGATCAGAAGCCGGACTGCGGTCACGGCTAGACTGCGGCCTATGAGGCAGCTCCTTGGCCTTTGGCACCCCACGGACACCAGAAAGAAGACTCCGAGAGGTCTTCTCCACCACGGGAAGCGTCACCTCAGGAGCAGTGGTCTTTTTCAGAGCCTCATGTCTTGCTTTATTTTCTTTGGCTAATTGGCACGCTCTGTTGCCTTCGGTTCGGCTTGTGATATTCGGGGGGGCCATTGTAGGATCTACCGGGTGCAACGTCAAAGAAAAAGGAAGATGTAATTAGACCGCGGTTCAAAGAAAAATTCAAAGCGAGAAAAATCAAGTTCAAAATCACTTCGAAAGGACACACAATAGAGACCAATCCAAGCTGGAGGTACGCAGACCGCGCCCATCACACACGTCCCATGCTTGGACTCAAAATCGAACAACTCATGGAGTCTCTAGTCCGAATCACGGAGTAGGTGCTCAATAGCAACCCTAGGGGCATAGTAGCTACATTCCCTTAGAGGTGCCACCCCTGCGAAGATCGTAAGAACGGTTCGCTGTCTATGATCGCACTCACGTCAAAAACAGGCTGATATCCCTAGGTCACGAACTGGGCTAAGTATTTAGCAATGGCAATTTGAAGGCCCTCAGATTCGAACGGGCTTGGATAAGAATGGGCGGACACCCTAATAGGAGCAGCACCCTCTGGTCTTGGGAAGTTCCACCCAAACTTACTCTCTATCACTAAAATATTCTTTTGGTTCCATTGGTCAAATTTATAGGAAGGGGGAGAGAAGGTGCGAGCAGAATTATTTTTGGTTTTAAGGCCGAGGTTGCCATTGATTATTTGATTAGAATAATAGGCATAAAGCCCAGAAAGGGAAGGTTAATAACCAAGAACCCTACACACCACAATGAAAGAGACTAAGGCTCGAATAGTGTTTGGGGTTAGATGCATAGGGAGGCATCTGTTGAAGTCCAAGATTTGGATAATAAAAGGGTCTAGGGGAAGCCTAAGTCCATTCTCAAACTGGACCCCATAGAAAATGCAGGCTTTATTGTCCCCGCGGACATCGGTCACGATCACTGGCACAACTTTCCTTTATACTCCACCTCCTGCAGCTTACGAACATAAAGGGAGTTCGGATTAACACTAAAGGTTGTATACAGCTCCATCCCAAAATCTGGGCAAGGCCCTCCTTTATTCTTTTTCCTCTGGTTGCGTCCAGTAGTAGAGGCACTAGCATGGCTCTTGCCGCGAGCTGCAGCAATCTCCTCTGATCCTTCAGCAAAGGTATTAACTATCTCAAATGCCCGTTGTGATGTGCTCACCGCCATGCGGTCTAAAGATCTGCGGTCATCAAACTCCGTCTCCGAGCTATCAGAGCCAAGGAGATCAGAAGTTGACTCCGATGATGACTCCACCACCCCTTCAGCTTCCACCATGTCTATATCGGTGGGTTCATCATCGCTACTCCCTAACTTCACCACCGTTATAGGTTGGACCTCTATTTAGGCGCCATGTGCAACTGCGGTCAAGGGTTCTGCCTCCAAGGGCAAGTTTATCCACCGCGGGCATACCAGTGGCATCGGGGGCCACATATACTTCCATCTCATCCATCAGGTCTACTTTCTCCCAAGCAGTTTTCACTCTGGAAGTAGGATCTATGCGACCCTTCCTCACCAACAAAAGCTCGATCTACGGGGTCACGCTCACGATGAAACATGTTCAAAACCCCATCACAAAGTTTCTCAGACGGTTATGGTCACCCAAAACTAGCATATTGCTTGACAAGTATATTCTTTTCTTGGCCTCCCACAACTAGGGTGGGACCCAATTTCCTCGGTCATACCTAATCGAGAAATACTTGAAGGCCTCAAAGGATAACCTAACCCAAGAGGTAGCAACCTTCCTATAGATACCATCAGACTTCTTGTCGACGGCAAAGGTATCAGGAGTGGTGCCATCACCTAGCTCTACAAGACACTCCATCCTATAAGTCATTCTAAAGACATAAGAGACAAAGATGAGAAGGAAAGAGAGAATTAATCACTTACAAAAAAAGATTGCGCAAAGAAGGTGCTTAAGGAAGCTGAGCAAATGGTTTCTCTCTCTAAAGGCAACTTCAAACTCTGAGGGTGATAAAAGAGTAAGAAAGAAGAAGGGTTTGATATTTATAGGCCAACCAATACGGGTCGACCCGTATTGATGAGCCCACAAACCATATTTGCTCGAATCATGAACCAGCGGAAGTTTTCAATTTTTGAATTAATTGGTGGTTGGCATTAATGGCGCCCTTTTGAATTCGGGAAGCGCCACCTCCGTACCTGACACGCGTTGGTGCCTCAACAGTCAAAGAGGCCCACACGAAACTTATCCGGGAATCAGCCCAAAAGCTTCCACCAATTTCTACCAAACTCCCCTCACGTGCTCCTCACGTGCGTCACAACAAGGGAGTTTAAGCCAGACCAACAAAAATACACAACACTTGTGACCGCAAAGGCGATCTGACCGCAGACCGAGCTTCACATATGTAGCTCCTTGCTCAGACCATTAATGATTCCTCGCTCGAAGCTAGGGGCCACTGGTGAGCCCGAACCTTTCAGATCGGGCCTAAGCTCGATCTGGTCCAAAGGCCAAGTATGACGTGATATATCCAAAATCGCGATCATAAAGACCGTCAACAAGATGAACACGCCAGCCGTGATCGTGATGTCCAAGACCGCGTCAACTATGTTGATCGCGGTCTCATACCAGACTCCCGATTTTACCATTAAACTCCAGGTTAAATTCAAAGCTAGTGAGACAAAGGTCCGTACCTACGCTGACACCAAGAGCTGGCTTGTCCCCATCACATTAAATGGTGGCTCATGCGCCTACTATGCGCATAAGGCGCCGCACCAACTATCGAGTGCTTCCTCCGTCCTTGTCCAATCAAAGACATCCCTTTGCAGTAAATCTCACTTTATTATACGAGCCCACCAAACGCGGGCACGTGTCCTAGGTCAAAATACAAAGATATCCTCCAGGGCTGACATCATCAACAGCTTTCTCTTACTATATATACTATCCCTTATCCCCATGGATGAGGTAAGTAAAAAATAACCATTGTAATCCACATTATCTAAACCCTATCACACAACTCACTAAGATATTCCAAGTTTTATTCTCAGTTATTAAGCCTTCAGATATCTTACTCTCACACCCAAGGGCCTGAGTTAGATTAAACTCCGGCTTGGTCTTTAACGGTGATTCTTGTCTTTATTGTGTTATAGGTACAATCATATATACAAGCCAAATATCCATATTCAGTGAGACCCCGCAAGTTGTGGCGTCATCAGTCACTTTTCCCTCCAAAACTATCAGCTAGACACAATGTTTGGCCAGGTTCATTAGCTTCCGTTAAATTACCAAAATTGTCCATGTAAATATTATAAATCCAAAAATAACCCCTATCAATATTAAAAGCTAATTAATAATTAACCTCGATTTCTCGACTTTCTCTCTCTCCCGTGCTTAACCGCACCTTCTCTCTCAGCCCCTCCACCTTTCTTCATTGATTTTGCTCCAATCTCCATCGTCGTTTCCATAGCCGTCTCCCTAGCCAACAGCCATCGGAGTCCAACTCGCTACTATCTCTTTCCTTTGCCATTTATTACTAAATAAAGGGTTACTAAATAAAGGGTGAAGTGATTTTGTCACTTTTTTCTCCAAAACTATCAGCTAGACACAATGTTTGGCCAGGTTCATTAGCTTCCGTTAAATTACCAAAATTGTCCATGTAAATATTATAAATCCAAAAATACCCCAGTCAATATTAAAAGCTAATTAATATTTAACCTCGATTTCTCGACTTTCTCTCTCTCCCGTGCTTAACCGCACCTTCTCTCTCAGTCCCTCCACCTTTCTTCATTGATTTTGCTCCAATCTCCATAGCCGTCTCCATAGCCATCCAACTCGCTACGATCTCTTTCCGTTTCCATTTAACTAGTAAATACTCTCACATCTTTTAATTTAGCGCTACAATTTCAATTTCAGTTTAAAAATTAAGATTTAGGGATTCAATTTTTTTTAGGTTTAGTTTTAGGCGTTCTTCACAAATTGCTATGGTTGATGCCGCCTCCTCTCTCTACTGATCTATTTAATTTTTGTTGGTACTTGTGTATGGCTTCTTTAAGACTTAACAGAAAAACTGACGAGAAAAGTAACGGAGATTGAAAGAATAAAAGAAATCAAGTCGAGTCTTGTGTTTGATACAATCTCCGTAAGAGTTATTTGTCCCGCACAGGTGCTTACGGTTGAATGACAAAACTCTCGTAAGATAAAACGACTTTTTATTAGTTATAAGGAGCACTCCAATATAACTAATCTACGAACAACACAATGTTTTGAAACTTTGGACTTGAACGGATTGAATGCAACAATATGCAATGATTTGGGTATGATAATCTATCTTACTAGAGGGTAGGAAGGGTAGAAGTGCAGTATATATGAATTGAAATTCGGAGGGAAAGGTATAAATAGAGAGTCAAGGGGTTTGTGTCTTTTCCCACGAAGAGACACAACTTTCTGTTTGAAATAGTGCCTGTTCAGGATCTGCTCGGCCGAGTCAAGGACTCTGCTCGGCCGAGCACCAGGCTGCACGGCCGAGTCAAGAGACTTGCACGGCCGTGCAAATCATACTGCTCGGTCGAGCATACTTGTGCCTCGCCCGAGCAAGCTAGTCCAGAGACTTTTGGCCTATTTACGTGCTCGCTCGGCCGAGTCAAGGACTCTGCTCGGCCGAGCACATCAAACAAAACTAAACACCCTTTAATTAACTCTCGTTAAGTTACAAAAGACCATTGTCATTAATTCTCATTCACCCTAAATGGTTTTGAGACATTAAATGAGTTTAATAATCTACAACAAATGTAGAATACATTTTGTAACTAGTTCCGTTAACACATAACGAACTTCCGTTAGAAATCTAGGTCAACGTTAAGTCAAACTTAATTTTCCGTTACCAATTTCCAACAATCCCCCACATGAATGACAATTAATGCATGAATGCAATTTCGTCCAAAGTTCAGGCGAACTATTATTACATCGGAATAGATAGCTTGTGGCCTTGAATCTTCCCTAGTGAAATATTATCAGATATACTAGCCATTTGGTAGCGAGTCGCTTTGAACCAAATGGACTGTCGGATGTATACCAAGACAATAATACTCACATAATAATAGCTCTAACAATTGTTGTTCTCACGTTTTTGTCCATTTTGGCCCTGGACCGTATCTCATTCATAAGCGTTCATTTAGAGGCGGTCTTATTACCTCTCATTTATATAGGTGATTCATTCTATAAGGAGTATCATGCACTACTCCACCCGTAGGTATAGAAATCATTAAAAGTTTTCTCAACTTATCCTTACCACTGCTGCATGTGCTTGTACTTGGATGTTCTGGGAATGAGTATTCAACATCTCCAGGTTAATAAACCGAGTTGTTGTTTCCAAGTAACTCTACTAGAACTTATAACTTGGTTGTCTCATTGAACCAAGGGCCTGGGATCTCCATTTCTCAAGGTTGAGTGTCCGCTATAAGTTCTTTTGTTGTGGGTTTTAAACCCATTCCCCATAATAGTTTATACAGTTGATCTCGATTTATACCTTTGGTAAACGGGTCCGCTAAGTTATCACATGACTTTACATAATCAATAGTGATAACGCCATTCTTGATCAACTGTCTAATGGTATTGTGTCTACGACGAATATGTCTAGACTTACCATTATACATACTACTCTGTGCCCTTCCTATTGCTGATTGACTATCACAATGTATCATAACAAAGAGTACGTGTTTATTCCAACAAGGAATATCCTCTAGGAAGTTCTTAAGCCATTCTGCTTCTTCCCCAGCTTTATCCAAAGCTATAAACTCATATTCCATCGTGGATCTGGCTATACACGTTTGTTTGGAGGATTTCCATGACACTGCTCCTTCACCTATTGTGAATACATATCCACTTGTGGATTTAGAGTCTTTCGTGTCCGATATCCAATTGGCATCACAGTATCCTTCTAATACTGCTGGATATTTATTGTAAAGTATCCCATGGTTTAATGTATACTTTAAATATCTTAGTACTCTCATTAGTGCTTTCCAATGATTAGTACTAGGATTGCTTGTGAACCTACTTAGTTTGCTTACTGAATATGCAATGTCTGGACGAGTACAATTTGTTAAGTACATCGACCGCCAATTATTCTTGCATATTCCAAGCTTGAGAAACCGGTTCCCTTTGTTCTTGACTAAATGTAGAGCCAAGTCTACAGTGTGTTTTAGCCGGAGGGTCATCAAAGACATTGAATCTCCGAAGAACATTCTCTAGGTAATGGGATTGTGAAAGAACTAATCCTTCGTATGTTCTAGAGATCTTTATCCCTAATATTACATCGCCTAACCCCATGTCTTTCATGTCAAAGTTCTTCTTTAACATGCCTTTGGTATTCATGATCAAATCATGATTACTTCCCATTATGAGCATGTCGTCTACATAAAGACAAACGATAACGAATGATTCAGATGTTCCTTTAATGTAGACACACTTGTCACATTCATTGATCTTGAATCCATTCGATAACATGGTTCTATCGAACTTCTCATGCCATTGTTTAGGTGCTTGTTTTAGTCCATACAAGGACTTTACAAGTTTACACACCTTTCTTTCTTTGCCAGGAACCACGAACCCTTCAGGTTGTTCCATGTAAATTTCTTCATCAAGTTCTCCATTTAGGAAAGCAGTCTTCACATCCATTTGGTGTATCTCAAGATTATGCACTGCTGCAATAGCTATGAGAACACGAATGGATGTGATCCTTGTGACAGGGGAGTATGTATCAAAGAAATCATATCCCTCTTTCTGTCTAAAACCTTTGGCTACTAGCCTAGCTTTGTACTTATCGACGGATCCATCCGCCTTATACTTCCTTTTAAGGATCCATTTGCAACCCAATGGTTTGCAACCTGGAGGGAGATCAACTAATTCCCAAGTATTGTTGAGCATTATGGATTCTATTTCACTGTTAATGGCCTCTTTCCAGAACGAACTATTCGGACCGGATAAAGCTTCTTTAACAGTTGATGGTTCATTTTCTAACATGTAAGATAGAAAATCAGGACCAAAAGTCTTTTCCACTCTTGCCCTTTTGCTACGTCTCAGTTCTTCATCTTCTATTTGAGAAGGACCAGTTATAGACTCATGTGTTCTCTTATTAGAACCTACATCTTTCCTGTCCTTAACCGGAAAAATGTTTTCAAAGAATACCGCATTCCTTGATTCTATAGTAGTTCCTACGTGCATATCCGGAATGTCCGATTTGTGCACTATAAACTGATAGGCACTACTATTATTGGCATATCCAATAAAAACACAGTCAATGGTCTTTGAACCAATCTTGACTTGTTTAGGCTTAGGTACTTCAACCTTTGCCAAACACCCCCACACTTTAAGGTATTTAAAACATGGCCTACGGTTATGCCATAATTCATAGGGCGTTTTATCAATACCTTTCTTGGGTATTTTATTAAGAACATAATTAGAAGTGAGTATTGCTTCCCCCACAAGTTGTCTGGGTAAGCCCGAACCGATCAAAAGCGCGTTCATCATCTCTTTGAGAGTACGGTTTTTGCGTTCAGCAACTCCATTAGATTGAGGGGTATATGGAGCCGTTGTTTGATGAATTATGCCGGATTCCCAACATAATCCTTCAAACGGTGCTTCATTCCACCTCTATCGCTTCTAATTTTCTTAATTTTCAAGTTAAGTTGATTCTCAACTTCTTTCTTATAAGTCTCAAAAGCCCCTAAGGCTTCATCCTTACTTCTTAAGAGATAGACATAGCAATACTTAGTGCAATCATCTATAAATGTAATGAAGTACTTTTTACCTCCTCGAGTTTGCACTAGTTTTAAATCACATATGTCGGTGTGAATTAACTCGAGAGGAGTTGTGTCTCTTTGTATGGCATTAAATGGCGACTTTGTCATCTTTGCCTCAACACAAACTTCGCACCTATTAGTCGAGTCGGATTTAGTCATTTGGATTAAATCTTGTCTCGCTAATTTCTTAATGGTGTCGAGGTTTACATGTCCTAATCTATCATGCCATAAATTAGAACTTTTCGACAAGTAAACATAAGGAACACAACTTTTATTCATCGCACCTTGGCGGATCACAGTCATTACATTCATTTTTAAAAAGGCCCTCCTCGAGGTAACCCTTTCCAAGAAACAAACCATTCTTGGTTAGTACAAATTTGTCGGATTCGAATACTAGTCTAAAACCGGCCTTACTAAGCAAAGCGCCGGACACCAAATTTTTACGGATGTCCGGAACATGCAAAGACATCCAACAAGGTTACTTCTTTCCGGAAGTCATCTTCAAAATCACGTTTCCAATGCCTTGAACATCGGAGGTCGCAGAATTTCCCATGTAAAGCTTTCTTCCGGAGATGGGAGTATAGGAGGAGAAACTTTCCTTGTTACCACAAATATGGCGGGTAGCACCGGTATCTATCCACCACGCTTTAGGGTTCTCTTCCAAATTTGCAACGTTGGCTTCAAAGACAACCGCTGCAAAGTCTAGGTCCATGTGGTCAACATTGTTCGCCTCTTTCTTCGGGAGACGACAATTCCTTGACAAGTGGCCCGGTTTGCCACAATTATAGCAAGACCCCTTGAACTTCTTAGAGGTCTTCTTCTTCCCTTTCTTAGCATTCCCTATAGCTTTCGGAATGCTTTCTCTTGAACCACTCGTGCTAGCCTCGGCGAGATTGACCTTAGCCTCCATCTTGCCCTTAGCAACCTTGGCCTCATTGATTCTATTGTTCTCTTCAATTTGAAGACGAACAACAATGTCTTCCAAGGACATCTCTTTGCGTTTATGCTTGAGATAGTTCTTGAAATCTTTCCATGAAGGAGGCAATTTTTCAATGATAGAAGCCACCTTAAATGGATCATTCATGATCATTCCCTCGGCATCAAGCCCATGTAGAATGATTTGGAATTCATCTACTTGCGTTGTTACCGATTTGGAATCGACCATCATAAAGTCAAGATACTTACCGACGACAAATTTCTTTGACCCGGCATCCTCGATCTTGTACTTCCTTTCCAAGGTGTCCCACAACGCCTTGGCTAACTCGACCGTACTATACACATTGTATAGTGCATCGTCAAGTCCATTCAAGATATAGTTTTTACAAAGAAAATTACCGTGAGCCCAAGCCTCCTTTGCCATTTGCCTTTGGGGGTCCGGATCACCTTTTTCTACCGCCGGAGGATCTTCCTTTAAGAAGCGGTGCAAGCTTAAGGTGGTCAAGTAGAAGAGCATCTTCTGTTGCCATCTCTTGAAATCCACACCAGTGAATTTCGCGGGTTTCTCACCATGACCGTGGTGATGAGTTGTAGGAGCAGGAGCAACATGGTTGAATGTAGTATCACCTTGCGAAGGAGGCGTCACATTCCCTTGACTAGATGAAGTGGTGTCTTTCTCGTTTGCCATCTTGATGATCTTGAAGAAGCGAAAATAACTCTTACGATTGTTGGTACTTGTGTATGGCTTCTTTAAGACTTAACAGAAAAACTGACGAGAAAAGTAACGGAGATTGAAAGAATAAAAGAAATCAAGTCGAGTCTTGTATTTGATACAATCTCCGTAAGAGTTATTTGTCCCGCACAGGTGCTTACAGTTGAATGACAAAACTCTCGTAAGATAAAACGACTTTTTATTAGTTATAAGGAGCACTCCAATATAACTAATCTACGAACAACACAATGTTTTGAAACTTTGGACTTGAACGGATTGAATGCAACAATATGCAATGATTTGGGTATGATAATCTATCTTACTAGAGGGTAGGAAGGGTAGAAGTGCAGTATATATGAATTGAAATTCGGAGGGAAAGGTATAAATAGAGAGTCAAGGGGTTTGTGTCTTTTCCCACGAAGAGACACAACTTTCTGTTTGAAATAGTGCCTGTTCAGGATCTCGCTTCTGGGCCGAGTCAAGGACTCTGCTCGGCCGAGCACCAGGCTGCACGGCCGAGTCAAGAGACTTGCACGGCCGTGCAAATCATACTGCTCGGCCGAGCATACTTGTGCCTCGCCCGAGCAAGCTAGTCCAGAGACTTTTGGCCTATTTCTGTGCTCTGCTCGGCCGAGTCAAGGACTCTGCTCGGCCGAGCACATCAAACAAAACTAAACACCCTTTAATTAACTCTCGTTAAGTTACAAAAGGCCATTGTCATTAATTCTCATTCACCCTAAATGGTTTTGAGACATTAAATGAGTTTAATAATCTACAACAAATGTAGAATACATTTTGTAACTAGTTCCGTTAACACATAACGAACTTCCGTTAGAAATCTAGGTCAACGTTAAGTCAAACTTAATTTTCCGTTACCAATTTCCAACAATTTTGAGTTTGTTTTTTTGATATTTTGATTTAGTTCATGATTGATTGTATGTTTAGTGAACTTCTTAGTTTGAGATTTTGAATTGTTGCGTGGAAGTGCTTTTATTCAGGCTTTAAAACTCGTGGACATGAAGATCACATTGGTGCGTTGCCTTGGGTGTAAAGTTTCTGTTTTGCATCTCAAAGTTATTCCTTGGTTACAGTTATGAACTAAATGTATGAGTTTCGTCAAATCCGTTTTCTGCAATATCTGCATTAAATTTCACCATTTCTAGCAAAACTGAAAGCTATTCACTTTTTTTGCTCAATGATAATGCCTAGGTGGGGGCTAAATTTCTATTTGTACATTTACAAATATGGTTGTGCACATCAACTAGATTCATATAAAGTTGTCTCTTCAGTTGCTTGTGTTTGAAAATCCACTCTATTGAAAATCATTGGGTGAATTTGGAATATGGTCTTCATTAACTGCTCACCTTTTATTTTGGTTGTCTATCCAGGTTATTCCAGCTTTGGATCCTCACACACCAGTATTTGCATCTTCCTTCACGATGGAGGTCTGTTATGGGATCTACTTCTTTAATTGTGTTCCATGTTGAAATACTTGTGTGAGTAGAAGTATACCCTTTCAGAATAGCACATTTCTATTCAAGTGGTATACTATGCTGTAATAACAATTATGAACCCTAATGGCTACCTTTCAGGTAGTAAATTAATGGCGAAGCCAGATTTTTTTTATGTGAGGAGAGGGGGGGGGCAAGACTGCTAAGGGAGTAAAGATACATTTTCTGTCCCTAAATGAAAGTCATTTTTTTTTCAAATTTGCTCTTGATCATCAAGAGCAAATTTGAAACTTTTTTCGACATTCATTTAGGGACGGAGGGAGTTCTTAATTATCATATATAAATCTGGCACAAAAGAGGGTCAAATATAGTATTTTTAGTGTACTTTTCAAAGTCTGAAAGTTTTAAAAAGACACTTCCCAAAAGTTATGGGGGTCACCCCATCCCTTATGGGTGGCTTCACCATTGGGTAGTATATAGACCATAAAACAAAAGGCTAAGAAAAACATCTGCCTATCTCCTAAAAATTCAAATAAAGGTGTAAGCAACCAGAGCTGATTCTGATTCCAACCCTTGCACTGGTGACATTTGTCCCGTTTCATAAATCTTAGGATATGTTGAGCCATGAAAATGTTTGAAGTATATGGTAATGAATGCATACAAGTACTGAAGATAGTTGAAACGTCTTTGTTTATGAATAGCTTATTAAGAAGCGTTTGAAGGAGTTTGGGATCTTTGTTCCATCTAGGCTTTAGACATTCAAAACAAAGCAAAGATTTACTGCTGGCCCATTTGAAATTGAGCCTATCAAGGTCACACATTTCATCCCAGATTGTTGCGGAATGGTTCTGCGTTGTTCTGATGGCATCATTCTTCACACAGGGGATTGGAAGGTACCTATGAGTTCAGTGTTTATGTGCTTTCTTCAGAGTTCCTTTTTCAAGCTCAATGAAATTCTTATACCCTACATATTAATGAGTCACCATTGGATGGAAAAGTTTTTGATCGTGAGGTCTCGAAGAAACCTCAAAGGAAGGAGTAACTTTAGTAAGTACCAGACGCATTTCTCATTAGATTACCTTGATCATTGAAATAAGGGTATCTTTTGATGGCATAGACCAACAACATGCACTTGTTTAGAAAGAACTTAAAACGAATACTAACATGTCTGGAGCAAAGCATATATTTTGTTGATCTTTGATGTTATGGCTACTATAGATAGCTTTGGGTTGTTGCTAACCAACTTAGTTATTACTTTTAAATATGTTGAAATTTATAGTCATAAATACATGAACCTTATCGTCTGGCTGCATGTGCTATTTCAGATGATGAGTGACTCAACAAATGTACTCCCACCTGGAAGGACATTAAGTGAGACAGTTGTAGTTGATGCACTGATAAGGCGTATCTCAGCTGCTAAGGGAAGGGTTATTACTACTCAGTTTGCATCCAATATCCATCGTCTATAAAGTGTAAAAGCTGCAGCCGATTTAACCGGCAGAAAATTGGTACGTTGTCTTGTCGTTTGATATTGTAATTTTCTTTTTCTCATATCCTTTTTTTCTGTCCCCTGATCAGAGTTTCATGTCAACATTATATTAGGTATTTGTTGGCATGTCATTAAGATCATACCTTGAAGCGGCATAGAAGGATGAAAAGGCATCTATTGATCCATTAACTTTGGTAATGACCAGGAATACATGTCATTTTCCTTTTCCATCATTTACCTTTAATATATGTTATCCAGCGACCTTTTTGGTCTTTAGTCATATGGCTAAAAAGAAAAGATGTTTGCACGTGTGTATGTGGTGGTGGGGGGATGAGTTATTACTAGGTCTGGTGTGTTGACATTGAGAAAGACATGATATCTAGTGCAATTTCTTAATTATGATTACCTTCTCTTTTATGAAAATCCTAGGCCCAATGATCAATACGACAATTAGTCATCCTTATTTAGGAATTAAGAGAGTGATACCTTTCACTTTAGTACCATTAAAAAATATACATTAAAGTAAGTTTATTCATTAAAAACTTTGATATGTTAATTGATATTTATTATGGGACGGAGAAAGTAGTTCACATGGACATAAAGACTGCAAATCTTCTTTTGGATGAAAATTAATTAAGTTGTTAAGTATCCTTATTAATTAAATTGTCTCTATCTTTTATATTATAGATCCTAAAATTTATTTAAAATCAATTTTCTTGATATGGATAAGGATAACCCTTCTATGGTATTTGAATGCCAAAGAACGTATGACAATGGTTTGAATTTTTGAGAAATAATAATCAAACTAAAAACACAAGAGTCATTCTAGAACTTTTACCTTCATTTGAGAAATATAAATTTGTTGCTTGAATCTTAATTTCTGCTTTTTCTTTTACCTTCATATTTATTGTATTACAACTTACAAAAAAATGTTCTCACTTTCCTTTTGTGAAAGAGAGAATGACTCGTGTCCAAAAATTTACTTTGTACCCACCTCATGTAATTTTTCACAAGTTTCGGTTTACATTTAAACTACACACAAAAAGTACAAGGACTCTTATTTTGTAAATGAGGGATTATATACCAACTTTGAGAAACTATGAACTCTTCGCCAACTTATAGAAGATAAACGTATTACCATTGTCTCACTATAATTTTTAAGGTATTGTTGTGCCCTATGATAATAAGTCAGATCTGTAATTGTCACCGCACAAGTGATATCCAAGATGATAACAGCATCAACGATAGCATTTGGGATAGCACACACACATACACTTCAAAAATAAAATAATTTTGTAAAAGAGATTGCAGCGAAATAATAACATCAAAATTATTTTTCTCAAGTTATATAAATATAACTTGAGGATGCCTCTTAGGCAAGACTTTATAATCACTATGAACAATGAATTTACAAAGCCGAAAATGTTCCCTATGGCTATAACAATATGAGCTCTATGGAACAAGAGATAAAGAACGAAATCCAATCCTAGCCTTCACACAACTTGATACCAATGTAGTTAAGTGCAAAATTATAAGGGAGGATGGATGAAAAGAACTAAACAAAAAACTCTATCTCTAATGCTTTGAAGGTGTGTATGAAATGGCATATCTTGGTGTATCTTCAAATGAATCCTTTCAAGCATATTTATAGTCTTCAATTACTTGAAGGCTACTTCAAATAAAAAGCCTTGGGGCTGTATAGAACGTTGAGGGAGAGTAGGGAGAGTGGTTGAGTTTGTTCCTCACTTCTAGCGCCCACTTCCTCAATTGTAGCAACCGTGTTGATTAATCTCCAAGTTCATGCTTCAACGCCTTGTACTCCCAAGCATTCTCAGCATTGTACTCTTTATTAAATCAGCAACAACTCCTTGACCAAGTTTTCACACGTTTTTCTTGTTGTTGCCAAAGTAATTCTTGTAAAGATTTTATGCATAAAATAACATTTATGCATAAACCTTTTTCTTTTAAATTCCCCACGTTTCTAGCTCTTTCTTTGATCATATTGCAACCTGAAATATGGACATACACCATAGACTATACAGATTATATTAGCACATTAGTCCATTAATTAATAAATAAGAAATGTACAACTATGTAAATTTCAGCACAGGAAATCATCTGCGATATCATCTGAAATCTGAGAAATCATCTACGATATCAACTGCAGTAGTTGGATATTTCTCTCAAACCTAATGTGCTGCTCTCCTGCAATATGTCAGTCCATAAACAAATATACAGAGCATAGAAACAAAGTATAACATCTCCATAAAAATTAACTCCCCCTTAATCAAGGAGCTAATCTAAACAATGATTTATCAAAATAAACTAATTTATTTCAAACTTAAAAAAGTTTTCGAAATAAACTAAGTTAAAATAAAAACCATAAATCATTGTAGCAAAGTATCATCCAAGCAAGCAAAACAACCTAACGATTAAAGTATTAAACAAACCAACTAAAGTGTTTTGCAACCAACAAAGAGTAAATTGTTTAGGAACCACACCACCAAAAAAAAAAAAAAATTGTTTTAGGACACCACAAATCAAATCCACCAATAAGTTAGTGGCAACATCAACCTTCAGGTTTAACAACCTTCAGGTTTTAGTTTTTTTCTTCTTCAAACTCCTCTTCTTCTTCATCTTCCTCCTGATCTCCTTCCCTATCACCTCCACCATCACTTGGGCCAGCACTGGTGGTGTTGTGAATATGGCCCTCCACTACCAAGCAAACCTACAAGAACGATTAGAGCACACAAAATCAAGCACAAGAAATAAATCACAAAGAAGAACACAGAAATTGTTAACCCAGTTCACCAATTTGATTGGCTACGTCTGGGGGCACTACCAAGCCAGGATCTTGCACTATAATATGTAGAATAATGTTACAATGAGAAAAGGGGCGGAACAATGCTTATATATGTGCCCAAAGATATAACCAAACCCTAGATGGCCTAAAGAGAAACGGGCCCAGAAACGCGAGAAGCGCGGCCGCCCTCCAAGGCATCGCGTCCGCGCTAGTTCCCAGAAAGTTAAACGCCTTGATCAATCCTCCAGCGCGGTCGCGCACCATCACTAGCGCGATCGTCCTAACCTACAGAGACTTCTGCACCGCGAACCAACCTTCAGCGCGATCTCCCTTCTCCCAGCGCGGCCGCTCTCCTGTCCAGAAGCTGCGCCGACGAATTTCTCCCCTTTTGCTCCGAAGTCTAGTCCGGTTGGTGCTCTATCCCAACAATCTCCCACCTAGAGATCAACCACACATATAAGCCCCGTATCCGTTCTTCAACTCACCCTTGGTGTCCTCCTAGTGCTCACCTCGATCATGGTAGTGCCATCCTCCTCTCCTATTCTCCAAGCCCAATTGAAGCTTTGCACAGCTTCAATTTCTCAAGGTTAACAACCTTTGTCAACATGTCAGCCGGGTTCTCCGATCCCAATATCTTCTCTAGCCCCAAGATCTTCTCCTCCAAGAGATGCCTGATGTAGTGAAACCTCAGCTCAATGTGCTTCGTCCTAGAATGAAACGCCGGATTCCTAGCCAAGTAAATTGCACTCTGACTGTCGCTGTAGAGAACATTACCACTTCGCGTCTTCCCAAGTTCACCCAAGAAGTTCTGCAACCATACCATCTCTTTACTTGCTTCTGTCACTGCCACATATTCCCGCTTCGTAGCCGATCGAGCCACGATCTTCTGCAATTTAGAAGCCCAGGAGATTGTCGTACCACCCAATGTGAACACATAAACCGTAGTACTTCTCCTCTTATCAAGATCACTTGATGTCAAGTCCGCATCAACATAACCCGCTAACACCACCTCCTTGCTTGAGAAACATAGAGCCTTACCAGCAGTACCCTTCAAGTAACGCATGATCCATTTAATCGCTTCCCAATGCTGCTTTCCTGGATTGCCCATGAACCGGCTGACTACTCCCACCGCATGTGCAATGTCCGGCCTTGTACATACCATTGCATACATGAGACTCCCCACTGCTGAAGCATATGGAGTTCTCTCCATCTTGTCACGCTCCTCCTTGCCCATAGGCGAGTCTTTCTCGGATAGCTTGAAATGCAAACCCAATGGTGTCCCTGTTGGCTTTGCCTCTTCCATACAAAACCTTGCCAAGACTTTCTCAACGTATTCTGCTTGTGAAAGAACCAACTTACCCGACTCCCTATCCCGGTCAATCCGCATGCCCAAGATTTTTCTGGCCTCTCCCAAATCCTTCATCTCGAACCGTTCTGACAACTGAGCCTTCAATCTGTTTACCTCTCTACTGCTAGAGCCCGCTATTAGCATGTCGTCCACATATAACAGCAAGATAATGTATCCATTGTCCGTGTTCTTGAAGTAGCAACAATGATCCGCCTCACTTCTGATAAAATCAATGTCGTGCATGAACCCATCAAACTTTCTGGCCTAGGAGCTTGTTTAAGGCCATACAAGCTCTTAGTCAATCTGCAAACTAGCTCCTCGCTACCCTTAGACAAGTAACCCTCTGACTGTACCATGTAAATTTCTTCCTCCAAATCCCCATGAAGAAAGGCCGTCTTCACATCCATCTGTTCCAGCAACAAGTTATCCGCCACTACTATCCACAGAACCATTCTGATAGTGGTCATCTTCACAACCGGAGTGAATACCTCGGTGTAGTCAATACCGTACTTTTGCTGAAACCCTTTTACAACCAATCTTGCCTTGTAACGCTTGCTACCGTCTGCTTCCTCCTTGATCCTGTAAACTCACTTGTTGTGCAGTGCCTTCCTCCCCTTAGGTAGTTCAGTCAACTCCCAAGTTTTATTGGCCTTCAATGAGTCCATCTCATCATCCATCGCAGCTTTCCACTTGTTACAAAGTGCACTACGAACAGCCTCCGCATAACATTCCGGTTCCCCATTATCTGTCAACAACAAATAATAATTGGAAGGAGTATACCTGTCAGGCGATCCACGCAATCTGCTGGATCTACGCAGCGGAATATCCGGTTCTGGAGTATGTGGTTCATCTTCAGTGACCTCCTGACCATGGTCAACATGAACTGTTCTGGTCCCACCCGAGTCTGTAATATCCACCTCTACAACCTCCGGTTCCGAACTAGTGTCATCAGATGCCCCCTTTCTGTCCTTGTACAATACCTGTTCATTGAATACCATATCTCGACTACGAATAATTCTATGATTTTGGTTATCCCAAAACTTATACCCGAAGTCATCCCCGCCATACCCAATAAATGTACACTTAACAGATTTTGCATCTAATTTAGTTCTCTCAGCAGAATCAACATGAACATAAGAAACGCAGCCAAATATGCGAAGAAAGGACAGATTTACCTGCTTGCCACTCCAAGCTTCCTCTGGAATTCCATTCCCCAATGGTACCGATGGTCCCCTATTGATCAAGAAAGCCGCCGTGTCAACTGCATATGCCCAAAACGTCTTCGAAAGTCCACACTTCAATCTCATACTTCTAGCCCGCTCGTTCAATGTTCTGTTCATCCTCTCTGCTACCCCGTTGAGTTGTGGTGTACGCTTTGGAGTCTTCTCCATACGAATACCATTCGCAGCACAATATTCCCTAAACTCACCAAGCTCATACTCCCCACCATTGTCTGATCTTAAGCACTTAAGCTTAAGTCCCGTTTGATTCTCCATCAAAGCCCTCCACTTCTTGAATACCTCGAAAGCCTCATCTTTCCCCTTCAAGAAATAGACCCAGACCTTCCTTGTAGAATCATCAATGAAAGTCATGTAATATGACGCACCACCCAGAGACGTTACCGGAGATGGCCCCCACAAGTCCGTGTGAACCAATTCTAACTTTGCTTCCCTCAAACCCCTACCTGTCCTCGAGAAATTATTTCTCCCCTGTTTGCCAAACATACAATCTTCGCAGATCCCCACGTTGACTGTCTTCAAACCCGGTAGTAGTCCCTTTGAACAAAGTACCTTCATCCCCGTCTCACTCATGTGACCCAATCGACAGTGCCACAAATTCGTATCACCCTTGGCTGCTGCCACCGCGATACTATCCTTGGTGTTATTCGCCAAATACAAAGTCCCCTCCTTATTACCCCGAGCGATCTCACAATCCTCCTTGGTAATAACCCAGTTCCTGCAGCCGAATGTCACCTTGTAACCTTCTTCGTCCAACTGCCCAACTGATAGTAGGTTCTTTTTCAAACCCGGAATTTGTCTGATCCCGTTCAGATGTAAGACCTTCCCATCCGATGCTCCTATTCTGACATCCCCCTTCCCCTTGATTTCCAAAGGCTCGCCATCCGCCAGATAGACCTTACCGAAATCACTGAAAGTGTAATTCTCCATCTCTTCCTTATGCCCGGAAGAGTGGAATGATGCCCCGAATCCAAAGACCCATGATTCTAGTGCACTACTAACACTCGTAACCGCACATCGTCACCTTCGATCGTCACATTCACCGAATTGCCCTTACGATTTGGACAATCCCTCTTGAAGTGTCCCAATTCCTTACAATAGCACCGAATGCAGATCCCTTTGCAACCTTTGGTTTTTCTTTGGTCTCCCGCTTTGCCCTTACCACTCACCACGTTCTCCCTAGATTCGGTTCTCCCTTGTTTGCTAGTACCCTAGCCTTCCCTTGCTAGTAGTAGCTAAAGCCGAACCCGAAGCACTCGATGTCCCCAACTTCTTCATGCGATTTTCTTCGGCCAAAAGAAAGTCTTTAACATCATCATACTTCAATTTCTTCTTACTCAAGCATTGATCGCCGTCACCGTTCCGCTCCAACTTGCTGGTAAAGATGCTAGCAACAAGCACGCATGAACCTCATCATTGAACTTGATCTCCACCGCAGTCAATGAGTCTATAACATCCATAAACTCATCGATGTGCTTAGCCAAGGATCCTCCCTCTTGCATCTTGAGACTACCCATCTTGCGTATCAAATCAACCTTATTTGCAGCAGATGGAGTTTCAAATCTCTCAGTAAGATAATCCAATAGCTCCTTGGTGGTTGTCGCCTTCTTGGTAGTCTTTGCAATCCACTTTGACAAAGTAGATCTGACCACCCCTAGGGCTTTCCGATCCATGAGTTCCCATTCTTCCTGATCTTCTTCTTCCGGTTTGACACCCTTCAGAGGCTTATAAAGGTCCTTGTTGTACAAAAGATCCTCAATCTGCATCCTCCAATATCCGTAGTCAGAACCATCGAATTTCTCAACCGCCTGTTTGTCCTTGTCCATTCTTGATTGCTTGAACAACTCCCTTGATCTCGAAACCAAGAGCTCTGATACCAGTTGTTGTGAATATGGCCCTCCACTACCAAGCAAACCTACAAGAACGATTAGAGCACACAAAACCAAGCACAAGAAATAAATCACAAAGAAGAACACAGAAATTGTTAACCCAGTTCACCAATTTGATTGGCTACGTCTGGGGGCACTACCAAGCCAAGATCTTACACTATAATATGTAGAATAATGTTACAATGAGAAAAGAGGCGGAACTATGCTTATATATGTGCCCAAAGATATAACCAAACCCTAGATGGCCTAAAGAGAAACGGGCCCAGAAACGCGAGAAGCGCGGCCGCCCTCCAAGGCATCGCGTCCGCGCTAGTTCTCAGAAAGTTAAACGCCTTGATCAATCCTCCAGCGCGGTCGCGCACCATCACTAGCGCGGTCGCCCTAACCTACAGAGACTTCTGCACCGCGAACCAACCTTCAGCGCGATCGCCCTTCTCCCAGCGTGGCCGCTCTCCTGTCCAGAAGATGCGCCGACGAATTTCTCCCCTTTTGCTCCGAAGTCTAGTCCGGTTGGTGCTCTATCCCAACAGGTGGTAGCACTTGTAGTAACACCAGCTCTAGAAGTTGCAGCAGCAGCGAATCCTCCCCCTGTTTGGGAAGAAATTTCATCAATAAAAGAATCAGTAGCCTGCTTAAGCTTAGCCCATCCCTCAACGAGTTCTCTCATTGTACTTGACTGTTTGTGCAAGAAGTTGAGCACTGTCGTCTTTAGGATTGATGAAGAAGTGTTGCCCAGAAGATTTATCATATTGGGAGTAATACTTGCGGACGCTCGCAAAAGTATTAGGGACAACACCTGGGGAAGCACTTGGGATATCACGTGAGATAGTACCAGGAAGAACAAAGGCAGTTTCATCAGATTTTTTCCAAGGAAGATCTTTTGTATACCTGTTACGCTTTCTCAGTTGTTGATCAATGGTATAATACTTAGGTTCAGAGGTGAAAACATCAGAGGCTTCAATAGGCAAGAATTGAAAAACTAAGACTTTGAAGATTAAAGAAGGATAGGGGAAAAAGCTAATGTTCATTTCTTTCTTTCTACCCCACAAGGCTAAGTGTTTGAACACTAATCTTCCAAAGTTAATCCTTAGGTTTTTATCCAATCTGTACAAAACATTATCATGCTCCAATGTAACAATAGGTTCATTCGTAGTAGGGAGCCAATTGAAGATGCAAAGCTTGTGAAGCACAAAGTACAGAGAAGTAAGCCTAGAATCATGAAGTTTTTCCTTTTAAGGCCAGGACTGAAGTTTGTTGTGTGTGAGAAGCTTGACCATTTCATCCCTATTAACCCTAATGCTCTCGTCATCTAAATTTGGGAGGCCTAAAACCTTGTTAATAAGGGCTAGAGTAAATGAATAAACCTTACCCCTCACAAAAACTTTTCCAAATTTCTCATATCCTTCATTATCCAAATGAGCATGAAGATTAGCAAAAAAGTTTCTCATAACACTTTCAACAAAAACTGAGGCATGGTTATTTGCCTTAAGAAAATTCCTGTCCTTCAAAAATTGAACCTTCCCTTCCTTTTCTAACTGACCCTCATCAATATGCTTTTCTTTTAACAATTTCTTACTTGAATTATTAAGCCAAAAACTTCATGTTTTCTTTCTTATAAAATTCCAAAGTAATAAATGGTTTTGGAAAAGCTTCATCCTCTTCATTTTGACTAAACTCATCACTAGATAATTCATTATCACTAGGAGAAGATTGTGTAGGAACAGAGGAGGGGGCAGGTGTTACCTCAAATGATATCCTCTTCTTGGTAGCACTTTTGGTAGCACTCACAGAAACTTTGGCCTTGCCTTTTTTCTTCTGAAAATCAGACAATGTTTCTTCCTCTTCAGCATCCACCCAGGCTTCAAACGAGTCCACTGAAGGTTCCTTCTCCTTTGTTGCATCAAAATTTTCGTCACTCACATGAGGTGATGACATTTCCAAGGAGCTTTCTGAGACTTCAACCGAATCAGAGGTAGTATTTGATGCAGCTTTAGACCTGATTGACCTGATTCGATTTGAGGACCTCCTCTTTGCAACTTGAGGAGACATTTTGGCTGAGGGAGCTTTTCTTTTCTTCTTCTCTTTTGGTTCGGCTAGAATGAGGGTGACTTTGAGAATGACATGTTTGAATGAGGATATAGGGGAGCAGCTAGAACTACAGCCATTATTGGAGGAGAAGAGCTTTGTGTAATCATGGGAGAAGTTTCCATGGCTACACGAGAAGCTACAGAGGGAGCAAGACTTGGAGAGATGTCCATTTGGTCAGTGTTTGAGGGTTCGGTGTTAGTTTTGGATGGTGAGGCCATGAATGGATTTTGGGAATTTTTGGAACAATTTTTGACCTAGAAAGCGAGAGGAAGAAGACGACGTTGAAAGAGGGTTAAAAAGAGAGAGAGAGAGAGAGAGAGAGTATAACGGTTAGAGAGAGATAAGAAGAGGTAAAGTGAAAATAGGAGAAATATTAGATAGGAAACATTAATTTTAATGAGATTAGACCCCTTGATGAGACCTATCCTAACTAAAACCCTATAAACCCTCTTAAAACATTTTCAGTAAACAACTTCTAGTTAACCCTATCCATTCATTTTAAATAAATCCTAACCACTCACATTTTAATAACTCAAAAACAAACCACACGGCTGTTTTAATTTTTTTTTAAGTAAAATGGAAAAAAAGAGTAAACAAAGTAATTGTAACTAAGTCCGAAATTTATGAGCACAAAATCAATACAAATATGGGTTAGTTACACAACAATGTTTGCCAAAAATAAAGGAAACTTGTTGAAGACATTTTTAAAATCGTAAACTCTTTAATTAAAAAGACTTTCAGATTTTGAAAAATTAATCAACAAACTTTCGAAAATAAGAAATATAAAACTAATATAGCACACACTAATGTGTTAAGGCAATGAGGATAACACCTAGGATAACACATGTGATATAAATCTCCTTGATAAATATTTTCATTTTCAAACATTTCAGGCATAACAAGCTTAGCCATTTTCAGACACTTAAGGCATAACAAGCTTAGCCATTTTCAGGCACTTAAGGCATAACAAGCTGAGCATTTTTCATGCACTCTAGGCATTATAAGCCTATATATATTTTTAAGTACAATGCTTATTATAAAAGATCAATACACTTCTTTAAACAAGAAAGCATCGTAGTAACGAGCTTCGTGCCTCGAGTTATGTTTCAAGTGTAAAGATAAAGTGATTTATACTTTTCGAGTAAGGTACACTGTAGTAGCGAACTCCATGTCCCTAATGCTAAGCATAAATCACCTCATACATTCTCATTGGCAAGAGTACATCGTTGCAGCGAACACCATGCCCCGAGCTCGAAATAATAGTATGGAGTAATTGCCTTTGTCTTTTATTTATCATAAAAAATATTAGTGACATTGTCACTTTTAGCATACGAAGGGGAATGATATCAAACATGTTAACCTAAGTAATAACCTACCATAACAAAAAGGTCAGCATATGCCACGGTTAGAACTAAGCTAACCAGATTAAACGAATATAAAAGCAATTTTTTTTTAAATAAAGAGAAAAAATACACTAATATACAAGTGTTACCCTGAGTGATAACATCACCTGGGGTAGCACAGACAAACAGACTCAGAGATTACAAAGACCAAGAGATCTTTTCAAACTAGAAAATCTCTTGTGGTCTAAGGCCTTGGTAAAGATGTCAGCCAGTTGATACTTAGTATCAATATGATCAATGTTAATTAGGCATTTATCTACCATATCTCTAAGAAAATGATGACGTATATCTATGTGCTTAGTACGAGAATGCTGAACAGGGTTTTTTGAAATGTTGATAGCACTTAGGTTATCACAGTACATAGTCAAAGAATTACTCTCTAGGCCATAATCATCTAGCATATGTTTTAGCCAAATAAGTTGTGAGCAACAACTACCAGCTGCAACATACTCAAATTCAGTCGTGGAAAGAGAGACACAATTTTGTTTACGACTATACCATGAAACTAAATTGTTACCCAAGTAAAAACACCCCCACTAGTACTCTTCCTATCATCCATATCCCCCGCCTAATCTGAGTCGCTAAAGCCTACCAAATTGGTATTAGTATCCTTACTAAACCAAATCCCTAATTCACTTGTTCCCGAAACATATTTAATAATTTTTTTGACAGAATTAAGATGGGAGACTTTAAGATTGGCTTGATAACGTGCACAGACGCACACGCTAAACATGATGTCAGAACGACTAGAAGTGAGATAGAGAAGGCTACCTATCATAGAACGATATAAAGTAGGATCAACATCCTCACCTACTTGGTCTCTACCAAGTTTAAGAGAAGAACACATAGGGATTTTTGAACTTTTTGCACCCTCCAACCCAAATTGTTTCACTAGGCTTTTTGCATACTTGCTTTGTGAAATAAATATTCCTTCACTTGATTGTTTCACTTGCAAGCCTAGAAAGAATGTTAACTCACCAATCATGCTCATTTCAAATATTGATGTCATAGCCTCTACAAAATCTTTTAAACAAGTTTGAGAAGTAGAGCCATATGTCATCAACATAGATTTGAACAATGACTGTTTCTTTTCCATGCCTTAGAATGAAAAGAGTCCTATCTGCTTCACCTCTTGTAAAACCATATTCAAGTAAAAAGGAGGTTAAGCGATCATACCATGCACGTGGAGCTTGTTTCAAGCCATACAAGGCTTTATCAAGTCTATATACGTGATTTGGCAGATGAGGATCTTCAAATCCTTTTGGTTGTTCAACATAAATTTCTTCTCTTAAATAACCATACAAAAGACAGCTTTAACATCCATTTGAAACAAGGTAATTTTTAGATAACAAGCTATTTCCAAGAGGAGTCTTATGGATTCTATTCTAGCAACGGGAGCAAAGGTCACATCAAAGTCAACACCTTCAATTTGGGTGTAACCTTGAGCTACGAATATTTCCTTGCTCGTCTGATTTATTTTTGAAAATCCATTTTGTACCAATTACATTAGTGTTAATGGGACGTGGTACTAAACATCAAACTTCATTACGAGCAAATTGTTCAAGTTCCTCTTGCATGGCATGTATCAAAAAATTATCTTTTAAAGCTTCAGAAATATTTTTTGGTTCTAAAGAGGAAACAAAACAGGAATATTTTACCTTATGGTATGTGGTAGACATGCACACATACCTCACCATTTCACGATTACTAAAGGGCTCATTGTTCCTTATTCGT
Organism: Adenophora triphylla var. japonica; assembly: GCA_022495995.1. NCBI lineage: Eukaryota > Viridiplantae > Streptophyta > Magnoliopsida > Asterales > Campanulaceae > Adenophora > Adenophora triphylla. The sequence continues at coordinate 106,883 of JAFEMH010006041.1, forward strand.
ACCCCTTCATTTGCTTCTCTAATAATCTGAGAAGAAGGATAATCTCTTCTGATCCTAGCTGATGGATCCATTCTTAAATCTTCATGCACATGAGCATCATCATCAGACTGTTCGTCATTTTCAGTTGCTGGACTGGTCTCAGGTGATACCGGAGATGCTATCCTTTCAGTGGCAACACACTGGTCAGCACCCGTGGTATCACTTGCTTTACTTTGTTCCTCTAGCTCTTCCAGCAATATCAAAGGAGATTCTTGCACTCCATCACCTGTAACACTTGCTAAGTCATCAAAAACAACGTTAACTGATTCTTGAATGGTTTTTAACCTAAGGTTATAAGCCCTATATGCTCGACTATCCTGAGCATACCTAAGAAATATAGCCTTATCACTTTTAGATTCAAATTTAGCTAAGTAATCCTGATCATTTAGAACAAAACTCACACACCCAAACATATGAAAATAATGAACTTTTGGTATCCTACCATTCAAAATTTCATAAGGTGTCATTGTAATACCGGGTCTTAGAAAAACTCTATTGGCCGTGTGACAAGCCGTGTTTAAGGCCTCAACCCAAAATCTTTTTGAAATTCTTTTTGAGAACAACATCACATGTGCCATTTCAAGTAAGGTCCTATTTTTCCTTTCATCCACCCCATTTTGTTGAGGTGTTTTAGGAGCAGAACACTCATGTTTAATTCCTTTTAGTTCACAGAAAGTAAAAAACAATGAATTATCAAACTCCGTTCCATGATCAGACCTTATTCGTGTGATAAGAGCACAAAACATGTTTTTGATTTTAGCATGTAAGATCTTAAACTTTTCAAAAGTTTCTGATTTTTCTTTCAAAAAATACACCCAAGTAAATCTAGAAAAATCATCAACTATGACAAAAGTATATCTCTTACCTCCTAAATTGTCTACCTCAACTGGACCCATTAAATCCATATGCATAAGTTGGAAACAGTGAGTTGTCCCAGAATACTCCTCATTGTGTTGGGTAGCACTATGGCCAACACGCGTCTGTTTACCTTTGAGACAATCTTCACATATGATTTTCTTACTTATGTCCAGACTAGGTATACCACTTATAGCTTCAGCCTTAATGAGTTTCACAATGTTTCAAAAATGGACATGACCCAACTTTTGATGCCACAAGGTAGCATCATCAACTCTCACAGAATGACACACTTGTTTATCCTCAATAAGATAACAGTTATTACTTGACCTAGTACCAGTCATAAGACAGTTATTGGTACAATAAAAAAACTTCACAAGTGTTTTTATTGAATTTTACTTCAAGATTTTCATCACAAAGTTGGCTAATACTAATTAAATTAGTTACAAGTCCATCAACATACAAAACATTTTTCAAAGCAGAAAATCCAGGTATATTTAAAATGCCTTTTCCTTGTATATTACTCTTGCCACCACCACCATATGTAACACTACTACCTTGAATTGGTTCATATTCTTTTAATAACATTTTTGTTCCTGTCATGTGACGTGAACAACCACTATCAAAATACCATGAACCTTCAACATTGGTTTTTAAGGCAGTGTACACAACATCACACCATAGATTAGACTTAGGTTTCCAGATTTTCCTACTTTGATAATTTCTCTTCTGACTGCCAGTGATATCTGACGTGCTAGGCAACACTTCAGGTAGCACTGTCGAACTGAACTGTTTCTTTAAAAGAGTTTTACAATCATTTTTCAAATGTCTAGTAGAGTAACAGTAGTTACATATTTTAATTTTGTCAGAAGCCTTATCAGAAGATAACAGTTCAACATTATCTCTTTCTTTAACAAAAACTATTTTATCTTCCTTATTAGCCAAAGTAGATGTAATAGCATTTAAAGACTCTTGAAAACCCATACCTGCCTTGAGTGGTTTGCTCAACCCAAGAATTTTATCCAGTTTGGAAGAACTCGTGTTAAGTTTCTTAAATGTGGCCTCGGCTAGAGTAAGCTTGGCCTTGACTTTTTCCATCTCTACATCATTCTTTGTGAGTTGAACTTCCAATCTAGTCAAGCCATCAGTCAGATCTTGAACCTCTTTGGACAGAGATACCACCTTCTTATTCTCTTTCTTCCATTCGTCAACCAATTCTTTGCAAAGGTTCTTAAGACCGCAAATGAGTTCATCCTTGCTGAACTCCTTACTTTGTTCATCCTCTTGTGAACAACCTGCATCCATGTTAACAGAATCCACAAAATAAACAGCATTTATCAAATTAAAATCTGTATACCTGCTGGATGATATCTCAGGCGCTATCCCAATTTGGATATCACATGAGGTATCACTAACAGAGTTTGAGTCACAATTTGTGACCACCATTGCTGTTTGATCTGAATCTTCAGATTGATTGGTCTTCTCATCTTCATTATCACTGAGGGATATCCATAGGTTCTTCCCCATCTTCCTTAGAGTGTTATCACACTCGTTTGAGTAATGACCCCATCCAGAGCATGCGTGACATTGGATTGATTCAAGGTATTTCAGATCAGATCTAGATTGATCTGATGATGCTCTCCTTATGGGACCACCTTTCTGAGTAGATGGAAATGTCCTCTTCGGCATTGAATTGTACACCTTGATTTGTTGCTCTTTAGCCTTAACCTGCACATTTTTTTTGTTAAACTTTCGTAACATAGAATTATATTTCCTAGCAAGCAAGGCAACACTAGCATCTTCACCTAATTCCTCAAAAATTTAGTCATCCTCATCAGTTGATAAACTAGAGGATTGAACTTTTAAAGCAACACTCTTTCCTTTAGAAGCTTCACTTTGCTCAGCAAGGTTTGATTCAAATTTTTTTAAAATGCTCATTAAGGAATTGACGTCCATAGTAGAAAGGTTGTGTGCCTCTTCTATAGATGAAACCTTCATATTAAAACGCTCAGGGAGAGTTCTAATAGCCTTTGAAACCAATTGTTTATTTGTAAAATGTTCACCTAAAAGTTGACACTCATTAGCAATGTCAAACAATTTTTCAAAATAAAAGGAAATGGTATCATTTTCACCCATTCTCAACCTTTCAAATTTGCTAGTAAGACCTCTAATTTTGTTTTCACGCACACTAGAATCACCTCACAAAACCTTTGTAAAATATCCCAAGCTTCTTTAGCATTAGAACTATTTTGAACAAGTTTAAAAATGTGCATGTCAACCGACTAAAAAATAGCATTAAGAGCTTTCTCATTATAGTTAGCTAGGGTGATATCTTCATTAGTCCACTCGGTGTCAGGTTTAACCTGGATGTCACCATCCTTATCTAGAGGTAAAAGTGGAAGAGAGTACCCATTAACTATAGATCGCCAAGCTCTAAGATCAATTGATTTGATATGCGAGCGAAGACGGATCTTCCAATATACATAATTCGAACCATCTAAAACAGGAAGACGTTTTTGGTTTGGATTTGCAGGATCATAAGCCATGACACCTAGACCAAGCACTTAGTATCATCAAGTGACCTGCTCTGATACCAATTGAAATTGTCACGACCAAAATCACAAGTGATATCCAAGGTGATAGCAGCACCAACGATAGCACTTGGGATAGCACACACACACTTCGAAAATAAAACAATTTTGTAAAAGAGATTGCAGCGGAATAATAACACCAAAATTGTTTTTCTCAAGTTATATAAATATAACTTGAGGATACCTCTTAGGCAAGACATTATAATCACTATGAACAATGAATTTACAAAGCCGAAAATGTTCCCTATGGCTATAACAATATGAGCTCTATGGAACAAGAGATAAAGAACGAAATCCAATCCTAGCCTTCACACAACTTGATACCAATGTAGTTAAGTGCAAAATTATAAGGGAGGATGGATGAAAAGAACTAAACAAAAAACTCTATCTCTAATGCTTTGAAGGTGTGTATGAAATGGCATATCTTGGTGTATCTTCAAATGAATCCTTCCAAGCATATTTATATTCTTCAATTACTTGAAGGCTACTTCAAATAAAAAGCCTTGGGGCTGTATAGAACGTTGAGGGAGAGTAGGGAGAGTGGTTGAGTTTGTTCCTCACTTCTAGCGCCCACTTCCTCAATTGTAGCAACCGTGTTGATTAATCTCCAAGTTCATGCTTCAACGCCTTGTACTCCCAAGCATTCTCAGCATTGTACTCTTTATTAAATCACCAACAACTCCTTGACCAAGTTTCCACACGTTTTTCTTGTTATTGCCAAAGTAATTCTTGTAATGATTTTATGCATAAAATAACATTTATGCATAAACCTTTTTCTTTCAAATTCCCCACGTTTCTAGCTCTTTCTTTGATCATATTGCAACCTGAAATATGGACATACACCATAGACTTATACAGATTATATTAGCACATTAGTCCATTAATTAATAAATAAGAAATGTACAACTATGTAAATTCCAGCACAGGAAATCATCTGCGATATCATCTGAAATCTGAAAAATCATCTACGATATCATCTGCAGTTTACACTAACAAGATCTAAACTTGTGAGTTTATATATATATATATATATATATATATATATATATATATATATATATATATATATATATATATATATATATATATATATATATAATTTGGTTGTTTGTTTGCAATTTTACCTTATAATATGTTGATATGAGATCCTAATAATTGCAATTTCTTAAAAGAATATAAGCAACTATTCATTTGACTGTCACTATTGTGCCTTACGAAATTGAGTTTATTATTGCACACTATTATTCATATCTATTACTAAATAATAAGCGAAGTCACTTGGCACAATCCTTTCCCGCCTACGTTTAGAACATTCTAGCAAGATAAGTAGCCTCATCGTTGCCTCAACTTCCATAGCGCCACCACCTCTCTCTCTCTCTCTCTCTCTCTCTCTCTCTCCTTGGGGCATCACTCCTTCTCTTCTCAAGGCATCACTTCCTCTCTCCCAAAAACATCCCGTCTCAAGAATCACTCCCTCTTCCCAAAAAAAAATCCTGCTCTCTTCTACAACAAAGTCGTCGTCACCTCCCCTATCTCGTCTGCCATAGTTGTTTTCGCCTCTCTCTCTCTTCTTCCATGGCCGCCTCCACGACTCTCTCTCTATCTCTTCACTTTCGAAAGCTGCCAATCAAAGGTGAATCTCCAATCTCCATGTACTATTTACAATCATCTGATTTATCTATATTCTTCCCCAAATCAGTATCGGCCTTTTGTTTGTTATGAACAATTAGTTGCAATTTTTCTCATATTAGTTGCTTACTTTTATGATCTATGCATATTTTCTCTTCCGGATCTTGATAATTGGTGAATTTATCTATTTGATTTTGCGTTTAGGGTCTGTATGTCAATCTATTTTGGATGTTTGTTATTTCGTTTGTCTAAATCAAATTTTAGGGCTTCTTTTATTGCTTCTAAAATATAAAGATAAACCCTACTTTTGCTTTTAAAATATAAAGAGAAACCCTAATTTTGAAACCCTAACCCTAATCAGCTGCCCTTATCTTCCTAATCCCAGTTCTCTGTTGTTAAAGTTCATCCACTCGATGAACTTTGTATGACCGGAGAACAGAGAGATTGACGGACGACGAGCACGGACAGGTAATGTGCCTTACAATTCAGGCGATCAACGGACAGGTAATGTGCCTTACACTTGAGAATCTTATCCAACAACTCCTTGACCAAGTTTCCACACGTTTTTCTTGTTGTTGCCAAAGTAATTCTTGTAATGATTTTATGCATAAAATAATATTTATGCATAAACCTTTTTTTTCAAATTCCCCACGTTTCTAGCTCTTTCTTTGATCATATTGCAACCTGTAATATGGACATACACCATAGATTATACAGATTATATTAGCACATTAGTCCATTAATTAATAAATAAGAAATGTACAACTATGTAAATTCCAGCACAGGAAATCATCTGCAATATCATCTGAAATCTGAAAAATCATCTACGATATCATCTGCAGTTTACACTAACAAGATCTAAACTTGTGAGTTTGTATATATATATATATATATATATATATATATATATATATATATATATATATATATATATATATATATATATATATATATATATATATATATATATATATATAATTTGGTTGTTTGTTTGCAATTTTACCTTATAATATGTTGATATGAGATCCTAATAATTGCAATTTCTTAAAAGAATATAAGCAACTCTTCATTTGACTGTCACTATTGTGCCTTACGAAATTGAGTTTATTATTGCACACTATTATTCATATCTATTACTAAATAATAAGCGAAGTCACTTGGCACAATCCTTTCCCGCCTACGTTTAGAACATTCTAGCAAGATAAGTAGCCTCATCGTTGCCTCAACTTCCATGGCGCCACCACCTCTCTCTGTCTCTCTCTCCTTGGGGCATCACTCCCTCTCTTCTCAAGGCATCACTTCCTCTCTCCCAAAAACATCCCGTCTCAAGAATCACTCCCTCTTCCCAAAAAAAATCCTGCTCTCTTCTACAACAAAGTCGTCGTCACCTCCCCTATCTCGTCTGCCATAGTTGTTTTCGCCTCTCTCTCTCTTCTTCCATGGCCGCCTCCACGACTCTCTCTCTATCTCTTCACTTTCGAAAGCTGCCAATCAAAGGTGAATCTCCAATCTCCATGTACTATTTACAATCATTTGATTCATCTATATTCTTCCCCAAATCAGTATCGGCCTTTTGTTTGTTATGAACAATTAGTTGCAATTTTGCTCATATTAGTTGCTTACTTTTATGATCTATGCATATTTTCTCTTCCGGATCTTGATAATTGGTGAATTTATCTATTTGATTTTGCGTTTAGGGTCTGTATGTCAATCTATTTTGGATGTTTGTTATTTCGTTTGTCTAAATCAAATTTTAGGGCTTCTTTTATTGCTTCTAAAATATAAAGAGAAACCCTACTTTTGCTTTTAAAATATAAAGAGAAACCCTAATTTTGAAACCCTAACCCTAATCCGCTGCCCTTATCTTCCTAATCCCAGTTCTCTGTTGTTAAAGTTCATCCACTCGATGAACTTTGTATGACCGGAGAACAGAGAGATTGACGGACGACGAGCACGGACAGGTAATGTGCCTTACAATTCAGGCGATCAACGGACAGGTAATGTGCCTTACACTTGAGAATCTTATCCTTATTCTCGAGTATGAGCAGCTTCCATAATTCGGGTTGTTTAGCTTAAACTTTGTCTCTCCTTCTAATGTTGAATGTAAATTGTTTGTCAAAATGCCTCAATGAAACATACTTTTATGCTTGCCCCATCTATAGATTCATACAAGCATCAGGGTAGTACAGATAGATAAGTCTTTTCTGTTGTAGTTGGTTAATAGATGGTCTCCAGATAGTACAGCAATGGTGTTCTATAAATTTTGGCGAGGGCCTCTCTGTTTGAGGCAGGACAAGGTGATGAAAAGCTACAGGTATATTTTGATTTTCTTGAATGCTAACCTTTACTCTTAGTTTGTTGTACATAAGGATTTTATATACTTTTTGTAAAACTATCAGGACTATTAAAATCGTATAAATTAAAATTCCTTAATTGGTATTTTGGCGAATTGCAGCTATCACTTTCAATTTATTTGCATCGGGAAACTGTTCTATATATATGTGTTTGTGTCTTTGCCATGGGCTGGCGATATGCTTTTCTTTTTGGGTTCTGTTTTTCAACTTCCATTATATAATACATTTTTACCAGAGTTTTTATCCAATGTACGGGAAAACGAGAATCTGTCAAGTGATGTAGGATACACAGCCCTACATGCTATTGTATGTGTAATGATGCATTAAAATGAATATAAATTGAATTTTTTGAACTTCACTTACACTTTGGTACTTCTGAATCCAGTTCCGGTGAATGTCACATATATTCAATTTGCGGACTATTAATAGGATTTTGATAGCCTTATGAAGATGCTAGTGTTCCTTCTCTCTAATCCCAGTAGACGTGAGTTCTTTTCTTACATTATTGTAGTCATCTAAAGCTACATTTATTTATCTTGGCTCAGATGTTTTCTTGGTTTAAATTTCAACTACTCTAGATTCATTTAGACAAGTAGAAAGAGAGACTCTATATTCGCGTGTTCGCATTTTTGGAGCCCTTCACCAAATGGTCTACTTTGGCTTCCTTTTTAAGACCAGAAGTTAGATTGTTACATAATAAGCATTGATGTTGCTGTTATTACTTACTTTCTTGAACTTTACCTCTTGTCATATTGTCAATAAATAATAATTAAGCATTGTTATTGCTGTTATTACTTACATAATTTTATTGGGATGGAGGGAAGACGCTACTCGGACTTCTATAGGAACTCGAGTGAAGAACTGTTCATGTAAACATTGATGGAGGCTTCAGTTGGTATGCCAGCACCTATCATGGAGAGAAGTTGGGCTTTAAGATTCTTCATCATAATTTCCGTACATACAATGAGGAACTGTTCAAAAACTGGCCCACAAATGGAGAGGCAAGCAGATTTCTATCCCGTCATTTATTTATTTTTTCAAAAAATAAGGGACTACCCTCTTATTACAATTTACCTTTTTACCCATGATTAATCATGTTATTGAGGTGTTAAGCACTGAAAATTTGACCGAGATGAAAAACAAGATGGAAAACTTTCATCTTGAAATCCATATTGAAATAATTTAATCCGCTTAGAGTTCAAAAAAAATTAAAAAATATTGTATGTTTTAAAAAAGCCCATCTCCCTTGTGAGTTTAAATTGCTCTTACATCTGATCAGGGCTTCTCATTTGTTCTCTTTCCTCCATCATGAATCCAAATTGATAATCCCTCCATCCCAAAAGGATTGTCCTATTTTACAAGTCAAACTTTTTATATTTAATGTTACTTGCCTTTACCTTCTTGAAATTACACTATAACTAATATCCTCTATAAAAATGGGACTATCTTTTTGGGGCAAACCGAAAAAAAGAGAGGAAACTGGGACAGTCTTTTATGGGAGGGAGGGAGTATTTTATGCATTCCATTTAGTTTGAATTAAGATTTTCATTAGGTTTATAGTTCCTTTTATTAGACATTGGTGTTCACTTATATTGTTTCCTTTAACCAGCATAACTTATGCAGTGGATTAAGGAGACCCAACAAAGAAGTGTAGGGTGGAACGTTCCCGAAAGTATGTAAAACTATCTCAAATTGTGGAGAGTGTTGATTCTTTCATACAAGAAGAATCAACTTTTACACAATTCAGGCTTCGGCAAGGTAATACAGTAATTACTTCATACTAGAATTTCAATTCGAAAACTGTAACATGCTGAAAGTCCTAAGTCCAAAATGTTATCTGATATATTGATGTAAGTTGTTCTATTGAAACTAAAGAAAATATTTATATGGAATGAAATTTTAAATTTTGCAAAAGAAGAGGCGCACAAAATAGTAATATGAAGCATGTTCACTGGATTAATGTACATAATAATGGGATGCCTTTTTGGGTCTTCCTATGTCGATATATGTGAATATATGGATTATTTCATGGTCTTAATGCATGTTCACTGGATTAATGTACATATGGGATTAACAATACTTAAGGATAAATCATGCTTAGATAGAGAGGTTCATGATCCATGCCTGTCTGAAATTGAGCATCATTGTCAATCTGGAGTCTGTAGTTGTTTCCAAGTCACTATCTTGATATAAACATTCTATATGTTGTACCTTTTAGATTGACCATACATTGATTGAACCACGAATGATTTGACGTCCAGTTTGCGTAATATGAAGCCCAAAAGGCATGCTATAAGTTTCCTCTACTGACCCCATAAGCTCGTACCAGTTTCTAGGACAAAGTTGCTGAAGTGATAGTTTATTCAGTAGGATTAGCGTTAAATGATTAGTTTAACCAATGGTGCTTTGAGATTAGGAAAATTTACTCTTGAACGTATTGTTCTTGAGAAATATTATTCCATTGTAGTGGTTGCGGTGCAGGTAGCATTCTGGAGCTTGTTTCTGTGTTCTATTAAATGATGAGTTGCAACAAGCAAGTACATGTGTAGTCGAGATCAAGACTGATGTGCCTTCACACACAGATAACTGATAAGGTATTTAAGGATTTGTTTAAATAAGTTATTCACATCTTTTCAACTATTATTTTCTTTTGTATTTTTGGTTATTTCCTCTTTTAGTAATTATTTGTGCAAATGCAAGCAGATCTGGAAGACATTGAAAATTTATTCCACAAAACTTACGCTTTTAGTGTAACTACTTTCTTTGATGATAAAATTCATAGCAGGAGTTTAGCAAAATATTTTTGTTGATGGTCAAGAAGAAACTTCTAACAAGAGTCTTGTCTCAAAGAAAATAAGAAGAGGTTGTTAGGTAGAAGCTTACTACAATATTTTTTTTTTAATATTTTGTCAATACCTTTTATATTTATTTATTTTAAATTCTATATTAACATTTAGATATAGTAACTCTTTTAATTTAGATGCTACGATTTGTCAAATTATTTTGGTCGTGCGTTTAGCGCACGGGTGTTACACTAGTTTTTTATATAAACTAATGAATAAAACCAATATGCAGATGTGCATGCACTATGTTCCCTTTCCAAACAGGGGCTACAGGAGTTGAAGAATATAACAGAAGAACCAAATTCTTGTTTTAGCTTAAAAAACAACCTTCTGCGCTCGATAAACTAGATAAGCTGCTATTTATATACATCTTTCAGTCACATAATTGAGTATCTAAATAGTTAGTTTTAACTGATAAATTAAAAGATGGGGGAGGTTGATAGCTATTTATGGAGCACATGGCAGAAAAAATGAACAACAAAACAATAAAAAAGTTAAAAAAAAATTGTTTCTTACTTCTGAATCTACAAGAATCAGCTCATATGATATGGGCATGCTCATTTTGTTGTCAAATGGAATTTCTCATTTACGTGCCACCCTTACTTTAATGCTCCAATCTGATCTTCCTTTGTGTAGGTTACTGAGGAGGGAGCCTGAGATGGACATACTTAATCTGTGTTTTATGCTAAAAAGATTAGTTAAAGGAAATCAACCCTCATGATGGAAGGGCAGTCAAGCTTTTATACGTGAGACAGAAAGCTCGTCCGTATGCAAGAAATTTTTGAAATTAATTTATTTTGTTTAAAATTTGTTATTTGAAAAGTAGCTCAATTTTTTGTAATAATCAGTCACAGTTCATTTTTATTTAGTTATTTGAAAAAAAAATTAATGACAATAAGGATAATAGCTAACTTACACAGAATAGGATAGGGGGCATAAATTTAATATATCAAGAAATTTTTCAGATTCCGGGGTATACACATAATTAGTACCCAGAATTCGTAACGCCTCCTGATCTGAAATAACAAAGAGGTTTTTCAAATGTTATATTAATTGTACAAGAAGTAAGTGTTGAATGTCCAGAATTGCCAGGGTCATTTTTGATATATAAACAGTTATAGGTGCTATTGATAAATAAACTGAAACAAATGAATGTAGTCAAAAGGCTGTCCAGTTGAGAGTTTTGGATGGAAAAGTGACAATATCACTTCACCCCTTATTTAGTAATAAACATCTAAAAAAAGAATATTTAGGAACAATTTTTTTTTTTTAATAAAAGAACATCTATTTTGGGATATCTTGCTTTTGGAAATAAATATTTGAAAAAATAAATATTTTCAAAATGTTCTCTAAATTTAAAGTAGGGAGAATTACCAATGGATTCTTCAAAACCAAGTCAAATGAACAATAAGGACACACATTATGGAAATCAATCAGCTAGTCCAATGTCCTAAATCAATATTACCATGAGATCCAACAATCATTTAGTACTTAATAAATACATAAACATACACTCATTTTGAAATTCTGCAGCCACCTACTTTCTCTCTCTACCTTACCCATCTCCGACTACCTCTCCCCTCCCACCTCCGGCGACCTCTCCCCTCCCACCTTCAGTGACCATCTCCACCTACTCCGGTGACCGCATCCCCTGCTCCGGCGACCGTCTCCCCTACTCCGGTGACCGCTGAACCTCTTTCAAAACCGGTCTCATCTCCGGCACCGGATAAACGATTTTCTCCATCTCTTGCTTAATTTTCTTCACTTGGCTATGAATCGCAACGCCCAAATACTTATTATCATCTTCTTTCTCCATCTTCATAGTCATTAGAAATTAGAGAGAGAGAGAGAGAGAGAGAGAGAGATGAAAATCTCTCACACCTACTGGAGCTCTCAACTCTGTGTGTGTGTGTAATTCTTGAATTTGGGGATTCTGTGCGTGTATTTATATAGGGCACGCTCTGTTCATAAATGATTAAGGGGAGAATTACCAATGGATCCACCCTTCACCAGACCAAAGAAATTTTTCTTCAGGGTATTCTCACATCAGATTATGCATAGTTGAGATTCTGTCAATTTTCTTGCTTTGTTGGGTTTTTAAACCATGAAAATTTTGGATTCTTTTCGAATTTGATGGTTGATGTGTGGATTTTATACATATTATTTTACCTATGTTTCCGGATTATTTATAATGATTTTGGATGTATTTAGTTAGTTTTGATGTATTTGAGTGACATTTTGTTATGTGAGGTTGAGTGAGAAAATTATGTACTTTGAGGGTATTTTTGGCTTATTTGTAATTGGTTGTAAAACCTCATGGAGCGTGCAAGTTTATTGTCAGTGGAAAAAGGGCAGTAATTTGGTAAAGGTTCGAGCTCGGGGTCGAACATGGTCAAGGGACGAAGGCCAGGTCAAAGCTGAGTCAAAATAAAGCAATTCTGTATTTGGCACGAGTGGAGAACGACTGAAGAAGAGTGGAGCACGACTTGGGGAACGACTGGAGTTAAGCCATTTCAAGCAACTACTCAGAACGAGTGGGCACCATGGGCACGACTCGTTCGCACGAGTGAAAGCCAAGGTAATTTTCAAGCATTGCTACTCGGAACGACTGGAGGCATGGAGCACGAGTCGTTATCACATTTAGGCCCGAAGGGCACGACTCGTGCCAATTAGCACGACTCGTGCCAAGACGCGGTTTGTGACGTAAGCAGAGCGGATGGCACAGATTTGGAAGGATTTTGTTACTTTATTTTCCTGGTTGAATTAGGACTCAAGGAGGACTATATATATCTCCTTTAGTTTTTATTATGAGGTACTTTTGATTTTATTTTCTTGCCTAGGTTTTGGAGGATTGAAGGATTTTGGATTTTTAAGGTTTTCACTATTTTTCCAGGTTTGATGTATTGTTATTCATACTTTGTGATTGTCATCATGAATATGAGTAGCTAAATTCTCTTTTCATGGATTGGATGTAGTATTCGTCGGATTTCTATGCTAGTATAATTTTCCAAAACTTTCTTGTTCATGTTTGATGAGATATCTAAATTCAATTTTAGGTTTTAATTCTATTTTAACCTTTAATTGTTAGGTTTTGAATCATTGCACTAGCGTGGATTGTTCATAATTTAGGCCACTATTTCATCAATTGGATTTGATTGTTGACTTAGCGGAATACAAGAGAATCTAGATTCATATGTTCTCATTATTCTTAATGAATTTCTTGATTATTGTTTTGACCTAGCGGAATCTACAATAGGAGAGAAATAAGAGGGTTGCAATCCGCACATCGAACGTCCCAACCCTTAAAATAAGTGAACGAATCTTTGAACAAGATTGTTAATTTTATCATGATAAATCTAGCATAGAATGAAGATGAATATGAAATCCAATCCGTGAATTCCTTTGATCTGATTAAATCCTAGTTTATTGCTTTCTTATTCTCTTGAATTAAATAGTTAATTTCTTGCTTTAATATTTTAGTTAATAAATCAAAGTCAAAAACCCCATTTTGTTACTTGAAGCATTAATTAAATTTACTTGTTAAAACCAACGAGTCTCTGTGGTTTGATCCCTGCTCGTGCATATTGCTACAACGGTAGTGAGTCCACTTGCTCGAATTTTATTACTAGAGGAATTTTTCTCCATCAATGGTGGAATGGTGCTTAATAACGGTGGAAAGCTCGTGTTTAGGCAGTGGGTGGTTTGTGGTGGGGGAGGTGGTGGTCTTGTGTTGGAGATGGTCCAAGATTTGTTGGTGATGTGGTAATCAGACGATATAAGGACTAAAACAACTGTGAACTTAACAAAAAACAACAGTGAGCTTAAGTAAAAATAAATGTGAACATAACAAATATATCAAATAATCTCATAAAATTGCAAAAATAGATGACATAGAGGACTAAAACAAATATGAACTTAACAAATAACTCAAATAATCTCATAAAATTGCAAAAATAAAGGCTATAAAATTCTAAAAACAACTGTGAACTTAACTAAAACAACTGCGAACTTAATTAAAAACAATTGTGAACTTAACAAATACTCCCTCCGTCCCACTTCACTTGACACTAATTTCCATTTTGGTCCGTCCCACCTCACTTGACACTGCCCAAAATGGAAAGTTTTTACACTCACAACACCAATCAAATCACTATTCTCTCCACTCATTCTCTCTCCTACTTTACCTTTTCTACTCACAACATTTTCTTTAATTAATTATCTCTCTTACTTTTTCTTAGTTACCGTGCCCAGCTCATTGGTGCCAAGTGAATCGGGACGGAGGGAGTATGTCAAATAATCTCATAAAATTACAAAAAATAGAGGCCATAAAGACTAAAACAACTGTGAACTTAACAAAAAACAACAGTGAACTTAACAAATAGGTCAAATAATCTCATAAAATTGCAAAAATAAAGGCTATAAAATTCTAAAAATAAATGTGAACTTAACTAGAACAGCTGTAAACTTAATTAAAAACAACAGTGAACTTAACAAAAATGTCAAATAATCTCATAAAATTGCAAAAATAGAGGTCATAAAGGACTAACACAACTGTGAACTTAAAAAAAACAACAATGAACTTAACAAATTGGTCAAATAATCTCATAAAATTGCAAAAATAAAGGCTGTAAAATTCTAAAAACAACTGTGAACTTAACTAAAACAACTGTGAACTTAATTAAAAACAACTGTGAACTTAACAAATATGTCAAATAATCCCATAAAATTGCAAAAAGAGAGCCATAAAAGATAAAAAAAACCACTGTGAATTAACAAATGTAAACTTAACAACTGTGAACTTAACAAATATATCAAATAATCTCATATTGCTCTAAAATATATGTTGATGCTGCTAGTTTGATTCGTTTTGACGATACGAATAATACAATGATCTCGATTTTTTTTTTTTTTGAGTTCTAGATTTTAAGATATTTAATTTTAAAGTTTTGAGAGGAGAAAAAAAAAACGAAAATAGAGGAGGAGAAAGGGACAGCGACAGCTGTCCCTTTTATGTTGCATGAGTGCCTTTATAAAAAACGGGGTGTCATTATAAATCGTAGACCTGATGAAATTTCTTTAAAATGTATCTCCTTATTGATTGTTTTCATTAAAATGAGAGACTATTTGATAATTGCACCTTTAAAGTATTTAAAGTATTGATTTAGGATGGAGGAGTATCATATTACAATTACAATTACAATTACAATTACAATCATATTAACGTTATGTTTTTTTTTTTTTAATTTTTTTAACAGTTACAAGTAAAAAAAAAAACACAAAAACAAGAGGAAAATATGTGCGTGGAATTACGGCCCCCGAGCTTAACCAACCTAAAACAAACAAAAAAACTCTTCTAAACCCTAATGATTTATATACACTCGCGGTTCAACCTGCCCGCTCCATTTCTTCGCTGTCTTCTGGCCGTAAACCCTAGAGAAGTACTGAACTCAAGAAGAAGATCCATCTAATCTTTTGAGAATTCATCTGGATTAGCTCAGTAAGAAGATGGATGTGCAAAGTCTTGCTGTAGTTCTCCAAGCTGCTCTGAGTGTCAATCCTGATGAACGCAAAGCTGCCGAAGAAAGCCTCAATCAGGTACTTTTATTGTGCGCCAATTTTACTTTTTAGATTGATTTATATGGTGAAAGTTGATAAATTATTGACTGAGAATGTAATTCGGTCTTACCTGTATCCTATCCGGTTTAGTGGTTGTTGAATTATGTGTTCAATTGTGGGATGAAAACATTTTGATACTGGATTTTTTTTAGCATAGTCTGATTGCTGAATTGATGGTTTGCTCTTGTGTTTCAGTTTCAGTTTGCACCTCAGCATTTGGTGAGGCTGTTGCAGATCATTGTAGATGGAAACTGCAACATGGGTGTACGTCAGGTTGCCAGTATTCAATTCAAGAACTTCATTGCAAAGAATTGGTGCCCACATGATCCCGGTAGGTATTCGTTTTTTGTTTTTGGATATTGAGGCTTATTCAGGTTTTGCTTGAATTTATTTTGCAAGATTCTGAGGCTTGCTTTATTCAATCTTCTCATATGTAGATGAGCAGTCAAAGATATTGCCCGGTGATAAGGACTTGGTTAGGCAGAACATTCTTGTTTTCATTGCCCAAGTTCCGCCACTGTTGAGGTGAAAAATAAGAAAGTAGCTTTGGCTATACGTAATTTAGGATTTGTTGTCACGGGCAATGTGTATATGACATCGTTTGCGCTTGCTTGCAGGGCTCAGTTGGGTGAGTGCCTGAAGACAATTATTCACGCGGATTATCCAGAGCAATGGCCTACTCTTTTGCACTGGGTCAACCATAATTTGCAAGATCAGCAAGTTTACGGAGCTCTATTTGTACTGAGAATCCTCTCTAGAAAATATGAGTAAGTCGGTGGTGCGTGTTGTACCCTTTCCAGAACTTTCTATTGCAGTTTTGTTCTTTTGATATTTGATTTTTTGCTCTATTGAAATTGGCATTGGTTACATTTTGACAGGACCTTGATAATAGTTGCTTACGACTCTAAAGGTTTTCAAAAATTATAACTGAGAATCCTTTCTCTTTCACCTATGATTGGGAACTTATAGCTGAATTTTTGCTTAAATTTAGTAACTTGTGAATTCACTTTAGTGGTTCACCCTGATCTGCATCTTTTATTCCAAACTTATATGCATGTGTTGCTCAACTATTGTCCTCTACTCCTCTTTGATTGTTTAGATTTTCAGTCTTCCTGTATAAATTTGCCCTCATAGTTCACCTGGATGTGCTGCTCTTATTCCAAATTTATTTGTATATATGTTGGCGAACTAATGTTCTCATACTATTTTATACTAGGTTCAAGTCAGACGACGAGAGGACACCAGTTTATCTAGTTGTTGAGGAGACGTTTCCCCACCTGCTAAGTATATTCAACAGGCTTGTTCAGATAGGAAACCCACCTATAGAAATAGCAGACTTGATAAAGCTCATCTGCAAAATCTTCTGGTCATCTATTTATGTAAGTTCTTGCCCTGAGATTTTCATCATGTGCACTCTTTTGCAAAGGTCAGCTTTGAATCTGACTTGTTTTTGAGCTGGAGATTCTCATGTGGTAATGTTTGGAAAATTTTCAGCTGGAGATTCCAAAGCAATTGTTTGATCCGAATGTGTTTAATGCTTGGATGGTCCTTTTCTTAAATATATTGGAGAGGCCTGTTCCTTTAGAAGGCCAACCTGCTGATCCAGAGCTCCGGAAATCATGGGGTTGGTGGAAGGTGAAAAAGTGGACGGTCCACATATTAAATCGCCTGTACACTCGGTGAGTTTGTAATATTGGGTTTGTCTAATGTATATAAATTGGAAATTTAAGTTCTGTTTCCTTGTATGACTATGGGTTTCCCTTCATTCCTGTAGATTTGGAGATTTAAAACTTCAAAACCCAGAGAACAGAGCTTTCGCTCAACTCTTCCAGAAACATTATGCAGGCAAAATTTTGGAATGCCATTTGAACTTGTTAAATGTTGTCCGAGTTGGTGGCTATTTGCCTGACAGAGTTACCAACCTTATATTGCAATATCTAAGCAACAGGTATGTATCGAGTCGTTTCAGTTCATTCGTCCCCCTATCATGTCACTGATTTCTTATTTTTCTTTAATGATACACATCTTTAAGTTTCATCAGGGTAGCTCTTTCCTAATTCATCCTCATTCTCGATGGGATCTCTTAACATTTTTTATTTCATTTTCGAAATGGTATACTCCCTCCGCCCTCCCGAAAAGGCACAAAATGGGTCTTGCATGGGAATTAAGGAGTGTATAGTGGAGTAAGTGTTGTGAGTATGAAAATTGAGATAGGAGAGAGAATGTGGGGTAGGAAATAGTAAGTGGATATTTATTGGTAGTATGACAAGTGGGTCTCATGAATAAAGAAGTATTAAAAAGTTTTTTGGAATATGCCTTTTTAAATGGGACATCCAAAATGAAATTTTGTGCCTTTTCAAGTGGGACGGAGAGAGTATGCTATAGCAACGAGTTTGGCCTAGCTATTTTTCTCTTTTAGTGTATTAACCTCATTTGTCCTTATTTAGGAATGGAAATACCAGGCTCTTTTATTTGGTTATTTTCCTAAATATGGTCGCTTACCTAGTTGTGATTTTAGTATTTCAGTTTATTTATTAAAAAATCCTAATGAATTATGGCTTACCATCGGTGTAGTTTCTTTGAACGAAAGTTTAGTTGGTTAGAAGCTGGATATGCTCTTAAATCATCATATGGTGCCTTTTGGGTCCTAGTGCTCTCTATTGTATTGTTCTATGTTTTTGTTTTCTTTTTTTATTCTCTTCAATTGTATGTTACTCTATTAATTTATTATTAATATAATAATTTTTTATATATTTTTTTGTAACAAGTTTATTTGAAACGTCTCTACTTGTTGTGCAGCATTTCAAAAACTAATATGTACAATCTGCTCCAATCAAGACTTGATGTTGTTCTATTCGAGATAATATTTCCACTTATGTGCTTCAATGACAATGATCAAAAGCTCTGGGAGGAAGATCCACATGAATATGTGAGAAAAGGTTATGGTGAGTGAAGCTCATACCTCAATTTTCAGCATCATGTTTTGTTGGTTCCTGGAGTTGCTTCTTTTGATCAAGCAATTCTTGTTTTCCTGCAGATATTATAGAAGATCTATACAGTCCTAGGACAGCGGCAATGGATTTTGTAAGCGAGTTGGTAAGGAAACGTGGAAAGGATAACCTTCAGAAGTTTATACTATATATAGTAGATATTTTTAAAAGGTACGCACATCACTTTCTATGTCTGTACTATAATGTCTGTCAAGCTTTTGCAAATATGGACCGTATTTAATTGTGCTACTTGTTTTTGTGCGTTGACGATAATCAGATACGAGGAGGTGGCTGTGGAGCATAAGTCTTATAGACAGAAAGATGGTGCACTTCTTGCTATTGGAGCACTTTGCGATAAGCTGAAGCAAACTGAACCCTATAAGTCTGAGCTTGAGCGCATGCTAGTACAACATGTTTTCCCAGAGTTCAGCAGTCCTGTCGGCCATCTTAGAGCGAAGGTTAGTTTATTATATCTCCTTTTGTTTGCCCAACACCCATTACAAACATTTATTCTCTTGAGGTTAATGTAAATGAGAAAACGTTGCATTAATCATAATCATTCCTTCACCATGTGGTCTTTATGTCTGGTCTTTTGCAGATACGATTCTAGCTCCATTTGCAATTCTGTGTTACCCCTATCCCTCTAGTGGGATGCCCTGTGCATCTGCACTTATGAACTTAACCGAGAATAAAATAATCTAGAAATTTTGCTTCAGGGTGTGAATAGATGGTGTCATGTACAAATAGATTTCAAACCTCTTGCCAGAGTTTCTGGCTGAGATTTGTACAGTAGGTTGATCAAACTTGACACATAGTCTAATGTTTTAAAGATATCTCGACTCTTGAGGAGCAAATCACAGCTACAAAGGGAGTAGATCTATCTCTCCCTAGCCTTTCAGTTGGCTTTTCCCGTCGTATTTGTAGAGGATCACATTAATTCACCCTTTGATATCTTGAAGAATGCAAACTTATGCTCGTTTTATCCACTAGGTTAACATATTCCAAATGAACTATGAACCATTAATAAGGACTGAAATTGGGTATTTTCTCCTCTCTTTGAGGAGTCCAAGATCAAAATGAACTGACTGTATGCATACCGTATACGATCCTCTGATCTACCATGGGAAATATATGGCTTGATGTTGTAGTTCTTTTAGTTTATATTTTTATATTTTCAAATGTTTTATGTATTCCCGTTTCTCTTGATTTTCGTCATACTTATTTCTTCTTTTAAAAGCTTCTCAGCTTTCACATTTTTTCTTCATTGAAAAGTCCATATGTCAATTCATGTTAGCCGACCCCAAATCATTTTGAGGCTAAGGCCTTGTTGTTGTTGTTGTTGTTTGGTTGTTCTTCATGCCTCCCACCTTTTTTTGGACTAACTTATTTCTGAATTGTTGTCGGGAATCTTAGGCTGCATGGGTTGCAGGACAATATGCCCATATTAATTTTTCGGACTCGAATAATTTTCGTAAGGCACTACATAGCGTTGTTTGTGGGATGAGAGACCCGGAGCTTCCTGTTCGTGTTGATTCTGTTTTTGCATTGCGTTCTTTTATTGAAGCTTGCAAAGGTAATACCTGTGTGCTTGAGCTCTTTCTCTATTATAGTTTTCTCTTCCAACACATTCTAAGATACTGAGGTCTGGATTATTTTTTCTATCCTCAGATTTAAGTGAAATCAGACCAATTCTTCCGCAACTTCTTGATGGTATGTATATTCTAGGACGTCTTGAATTCTTTCATTTGTCTGTGGTACTCTTTTTGTTTAACTTTCCTTATCATCTCTTTCTTTTTCAGAGTTTTTCAAGCTAATGAATGAAGTTGAAAATGAGGATCTTGTGTTTACCCTCGAGACTATTGTGGACAAGTTTGGGGAGGAGATGTCTCCTTATGCTCTTGGGTTATGCCAGAATCTGGTATATTATTTACGATTAAGAAGGCATAATTTCATTTTCAATAGCTCCTTTTTGTGTTAACGCAACTCTCGTGTGTTTTAGGCTGCCACATTTTGGAAGTGCATGAACAGTGCTGAAGCTGATGATGAAGCTGATGATCCTGGTGCTTTGGCGGCAGTGGGGTGTTTGCGTGCCATTGGTACTATTCTTGAATCAGTAAGCAGGCTTCCTCACCTCTTTGCCGACATTGAGCCTACTCTACTTCCAATAATGCGTAGGATGCTGACTACCGATGGGCAAGGTATCTTCGCTACTTCGAATTTGGGTGGACTAGAATATCACTTTTTGAAAGATTTTATCAGCTTCCTTTTCAAGTATTTGAACGTATTATATCATCTTGTCGCGCTCGATACTCGATATCAGTCTTTAATGACATCACAAGACTATTCTTTATGTAAGAAAAGCTGGTTTTTCATTTTCATAATTTTTCCTCCCTACAGGAACAACTCCCTAAAACTCTTATTTGGTCTTTGAGTAAGTCAATTCATACGTGTAGGAGCTTGTATTTTCTGGCTGGAATTTGATTTATATTGTTGAGTCAACTGGATGCAAATAAATATTACCCCATAAGCATGGTCTATAGTTTTTTACTGTGAAAAAACTTCTTTGTTACTTGATGATGCTCTTAAGAATTCCTTGGAAACAGCCTGCTGTGGTTGAAATAATTATTCGGAAGCTATGCTAGCTGTTCATTACTTCAGTTAGATAGCAAATTTATGAGAATTTTGGAGGTGTCTCTTATGACCTAGCCATGTGATGTGAATCTTGTTTCGGATTCGAGCCAAGATCGATTCGAAGATAAACGGGACCCTTGTAGACAGACAATGAACGCGGAATTAGAACAACAAACAATGAAAGTAATGAGAATAACGATAGAAGAGAAAGGATAGCAAGAGTCTCCCTTGACTCACTAGTCGCACCGACTAGGAACCTGGGTGCGAACGAGAACCGTCGACGCGATTGCCTACGACCCACGAACACGGAACGCCACAATCCTCCGACTCACGAAGATTGATAAGTTCAAGGCTTGATTTCTAGTCCAAGAAACCAGATAGACTCACAAACTCAATTGTGAAACAAGTGTATGAATACCCAAACAAAGCTTATGCTTTAATATATAATAAACCGTAAAAATTAAGCTGTCTTACGATGAAGTTTAGAGCCGCCTTTTATAGGCTTGAAATGCAAGAAATACTAGAGAAAAACTTTCGTAAATGTCCAACTTTCGTGATCGTCCACCTTCAAACTTTCCACCTTCAAATTTTCAACTTTCACCTTTCAACTTTCAAACTTCAAAACCCAATCTTCAAGTTTCCAAGATTGTCGATTTGACCCTCTAACTCGCATACGAACTTCTCTTGATATACTCGGATCATCGCGACTTTAACTTGATTCCAAATCTCTCCCACAAGTCAAGTAAAGCCGCCGCGCCCTCCTCACATAAACACGAGTGATTGGTCCTCTTTTATGATTAAAGGGTCTTAATTATCTTGACCCGCTATCTTGATTCCCATCATTCCCTCCCTCGAGAAGAATTCGACCTCTAATCATCACCTCGAGTCAAACAAGGATAAGTCAAGAAATATCAAAGTAGATGAAACGTTATACTCACTGGGAGGTCAAGTCGATATGCATTATCATTTAACCGTTCGAGGACTCGGGAATCCGGCCCATCACCCTGGGTGTAACTTAGAACGACGCTTCTTCGAAATCGTTATTTCCTCAAATGCAACCACACCCAATCACCGGCTCAAATATAACTTGTTTCCTTCCTTTATTTGCTTGTTTAGGCTGGGCATATCAGGTTTGCCCTCTTTCTCAATGTTCGGCCGAACTTGTTCATGCAATTTTCGAATCATCTCGCCTTGTGTTTGCCATCCATGCTAGCTTGCTCCTTAACCGGAATAGGAACAAGATCTAAAGGACTACAAGGGTTAAACCCATAAACAATTTAAAAAGGAGAGTAACTAGTAGTAGTAATTTAACAAAACTGGTTATACGCAAATTCAACAAATGGTAAACTCTCCTTCCAAGCTTTCAAGTTTTTATTCAAAACAGTCCTAAGCAATTGAGGTAGGACACGATTGACAACTTCGGTTTGCCCATCCGTTTGAGGATGATATGAAGTAGAAAACATCTTAGTTCCCAATTTATTCCACAACACTCTCCAAAAATGACTTATGAATTTGGTGCCTCGATCGCTCACAATTGTTCTTGGCATACCATGCAAACGCACAACTTCTTTGAAAAACAAATCGGCTATAAAACTAGCATCATCAGTTTTATGACATGCAATGAAATGTGCCATCTTCGAAAACCGGTCCACTACCACAAATACTGAATCATGACCATGCTTAGATCTAGGCAGTCCAAGAATGAAATCCATAGAAATGTCGGTCCAAGGAGAATGTGAAATAGGCAAAGGAGTGTACAACCCGTGGGGTTCCACTCGTGACTTGGCACGCTTGCAAGTTATGCAACTAGAAGAAATACGCACGACATCTATTCTTATTTTAGGCCAAAAGAAATGTTCCTTTAAGGTTTGGAGTGTCTTAAATACACCAAAATGACCCATAAGGCCTCCGCCCTGGGCCTCACGTACGAGTGACTCACGCATAGAACATTTGGGTATACAAAGCTGATTTTCTTTGAAAAGATAACCCTCATGCCTATAGTATTTTCCAAAAGCCAAATTTTCACACAATGAGAACGCATCTTTGAAATCGTCATCATTAGCATACAACTCCTTAATGAAAGCAAATTCAAGTAATCTAGAATGCATGGTAGTGATCAAAGTATACCTACGTGATAAAGCATCAGCTACTATATTATCCTTACCCTTTTTATACTTGATAACATATGGAAATGATTCAATGAATTCAACCCACCTAACATGCCTTTTGTTCAATTTTCCTTGACTTTTCAGGTATTTGATTGACTCATGATCTGTGTGGATCACAAATTCCCTAGGTCTAAGGTAATGTTCCCATGTCCGAAGGCATCTCATCAAAGCATACAATTCCTTATCATAGGTGGAATAATTCAACGATGCCCTACTCAACTTCTCACTGAAATATGCAACGGGTTTACCTTCTTGGTTCAAAACACCACCAATCCCAACTCCCGATGCATCACACTCCAATTCAAACATTTTCTCGAAATTAGGTAAAACAAGAATAGGTGCAGAAACTAAACTTTCTTTCAAAAGTTCAAAAGCAGCTTGTTTGCTTTTCACCCCAATGAAATTTTACCTCCTTCACCAATTCATTCAACTAAGCGGCGATTGTGCCGAAATTCTTGACAAATCTCCTAGAAGCTTGCCAAGCCATGAAAACTCCTTACCTCACTCGCACTCGCAGTGAGTAGGCCACTCCTTAATCGCTGATTTTCTCTTCATCCATTTCCACTCCCCGGCAAAGACTTACAATAAAACCAAGAAACTTATTCTCGTCCATGACAAATTATTTCTTAAAGTTAAGATATAAAGAATGCTCCCTTAAAGTGCTCAAAATGTAACGAATATGAAGTGTGTGTTCTTCCATGCTTTTGCTATAAATTAGAATATCAATCGAAGTACACAACAACAAATTTCCCAATGAAATTCCTAAGAACTTGGTTCATCAATCTCGTGAACGTACTCGGTGCATCGTCAAACCAAAAGGCTTAACCACCACTCATATAACTCCAAATTTGATTTTAAAAGCGCTTTTCATTCATCACCTTCTCGAATTCTAATTTCGTGATAACCACTTTTAAGATCAATTCGAGTAGATTGTAGCACCATTCAACTCATCAAGCATGTCGTCTAATCGTGGATGTGATAACGATACTTCGATAGTGATTTGGTTACATGGCCCTACAATCGGTACACATACACCACTTTTTCGGGTACCAAAATTACTGTACAAAGACAAGTGACTCAAGGATTCGCGAATCTTGCCATGATTGAAAGCAATTCCTCAACTTGCCTAATTTCTTTCGTTTCCTCAGATTTGCTTCGTAAGCGTGCTCAGATGGCAAAGTTGACTCGGGATGAAGTCAATTTGATGCTCTATCCTCGAAAAGGCGGCAAGCCACTGCTCCGTCCTCTGAAAGACATCCCCGAATTTCGCAATAAAGATGAGACAAAAGAAGGCATAGTTCTTGATATATCATTAAGAACTAAAGTGTTTTGAAAATCATGATAAAGACCTCTTTATCCCCCAACTCCCTCGAAACCTCACTTGATTTGACAAAAAAATTCTTTTTCACCCTTTGGCCCTCGACTTTTCAACTTCTTTCTTTTCTTCCTCTTTCTCTCGTATTTCCTCCCTCATATTTTTCTCATTTTCACTCATTTTTCTCGACGCTCTTATTCTCACTGCTTCCATCAACCCACTCTTTCATCTTTCCTCTCAACCTCTCCAACCTCACTTTTCCTCGCTGCCGAAGCTTACGGACTCGCGCGGCGTCAATGATTGAAGCGTGCGTGATTTACCCCATGCTCTAAGGCGTAGTGATTCAAGAATCCATCATGCATCACACGGCGATCAAATTGCCACGGTCTTCCTAATATAACATGCCCCACTCAGATTGGGACCACATCAAACATAATCTCATCGTTATACTTCCCAATCGAAAACGAGATCAAGACTCGCTTAGTCACCTTTAACTCCCCCACAATCATTAAGCCACCGAAGTTTGTAAGGACGTTTAAGGCCTAACGGCCTAATGTTCAAATGCCTTCTCTATCACTTCCATGCTAACAACATTAGCGCAACTCCCACTATCTATCAACAAATCACAACCTTTTCCCTTAATGTCGCAAAACGAGTATGAAAAAAAATGTGTTCCCTGATGATCATTGCACTCTTTCACTTGGGCACTCAACACCTTTTCACGACCAATGCCTAGTGGAAAATGGGTCCTCATCCTCACTCTCTTCCTCTTCTTTCTCCTCATCATCCCCTGATTCATACTCATTTCGTACACTATCCGCTTGTTAGGACATTTGACGAAATGTGCTCCTCTCCCATTACACTTGAAACAAACAATTTTCCTAGCTACGGACACGTGGTTCACACCCTTCCCTTTATCTACCACATTTTCCTTCGACGATTCCCCCAATGATTGCAGGCTGCTGTAGTTCTTGCTTCCTCTCTCCCCAAGACTTCACTGGGTTTTCGTAAGAAGATGAAGCTGTTTTCGCCTCGCGTATAGATCCCCTTTTTCTTCGAGACGCCTTTCCCTTTTAAGGGCGCACTGACAACATCCTCCATGTCATCATATTCTCGCTGCTCAACGACTCAAGCTATGCCATCATTCAATCCAATTATAAACCTAGAAATGGTCGTATCAACTTCTTCCATCACATTAGCCCGAGCAAGAGCTAACTCTAATTCCTCGCTATACTCCTCCACCGATTTAGTTCCTCGAGTTAAATTGTGGACTTTCTTCATCAAATCCCATGGTAATAGTTAGTGACAAACTTCCTACGCATTACCCCTTTATCTCCTCCCAATCCCGAATACATCCTTCTCCATTCCTCCTACGATTTAGAATGAGTCAGTTCCCACCAAACACTAAAGATAGCTTCTGAAATTCTAGCGATGCTAGTTTCACTTTCTCGTACTTCCGTGAATTGGTTACAACTAAAAAGACTTCCACTCTTCCTAATCCACTCAAGGTATTCTTCTCGGTTCCGCCTTACCTTTAAAAGGAGGTACCTTCATTTTAATGTTTCTAATTTTCCCTCTTCTACCTCGCCTTCTATCCTCCTCGTATTCTCCCTCATCATCCTCATCCTCCTCCTCTACTGCACTCTCCTCCTTCGTCAGTATCTAAAGGATTTCTTCGAGGTGGCGCATTGGGTATTTCTAACGTGGCTACTCTTCGGGTTAGTTTCCTCGTCATTTCCATCATCCTAGCCATCCCTCACGTAAGGTCTATCGGATTTCCTCCCCCTAAACCTCCATCATCCCCGTTACCCCCCAGGAGCCTAATTAGTTTGTCTTTGTTGAGTCATGCTTTTAGATTACAATTTTCACAATCTCACAAGCGTACCGCCGTGTTTACACTCAACTCACTCACGCCTAGTTTTCAAGATAGTTACCAATCCTTGAATAAATCAACAAATAGAGTCAAGTGATTGTTCCGTGAATCAAGACAATTACAATCTATGCTCCCCAGATTCTTCGGGGCTATTTGATGATAATTCAAAGCGAGAAACAAATCACTTTGAAAGTAAGAAAAGAACAAATGCTATAAATGATATATACGTAAGATGAACATGAAAATAAGCAAATAAGTTCCTAAGCAATTGATGATATAAGTACGACATGAACAAGACTCAAGCATAAAACACAACTTCCAAGTCAATTTCGAAGTTCACAATTTTCGCATTTGATTCCCAACAATTTGTTATGACCCAACAAAGAATCATAATGGTGCAACTAAATCGAAATGGTTTCCAATCGAACAGAGAATTATATTCAATGGGCGAGAAGAGAAATTAGAGAGAAATTTAGAATATGAAGTAGAGAGAATATAGAATTTGGAGAGAGATAGATTGAGAAATCGTTATTCATTCATGCCGTAACAACGGCGATCTACTGAGCTTAAAAGTGAGAGTAGCATGGGAAACAACGTTACACTCTCTCTCTATAAAACGACAACATTTTAAGTAACGGAATTAAAAACTAAACAAGCTAAAACGACGACGCCCTATTAAAAGGAAACGCATACGCTAAGGTACGCTACTCCGCAAACGATGTCGTATCCTTCCATCTTCGAACGTAATCGGCCATCCCCAAATTCATACGAACCCTAAATCATTACATTCCCTACTCTTCAAACAATCCTTGTCCTCAAGGATTATTTAACCAATTCCTCGCAACCTGTTCATCAAGAAGAACACTGGCATCGATCGGCATGATACAACCGGTCACGACAGTACTTGGGAGCATCAAACAAGCTTTTAATCGATTAATAGTAGTCAAGATTTCATCTACTTTGCTCAACAACACAAAATTTAGCCATGCGGATAAAATTTGCCAATGATCTCTACAATTAACAAGACACCGTCGCTTCCATTATTGTAAATACACGTTCTATCAAGCCGACACCACATAGAACGTTGTGCCAAACATGCCAATAAGGTTGCCATAACGCCTCCTGAAAAGCAATTGAACCCATTCGTAGGTAATTTCGTATACGACGCCGCATAATAATCAAGGCCTCTCGCAAGACTCATATCAAGAACCACTTGCCAAGACACTCGCATTCCCTAACGCTTTAAATAATTTCTCCAAGTCCTTCAGCGCACCACTAGACGCAGATTTTCTAAGAACTTGTCAGCTTTCCTTAATAAGCTCTGTACGTAAATTTAAAAGTGGCGTCCTCTTAAGATCACAAAAGACCCAATTTTATCTCGTCGCTCAACATCTAAACCCTTTTCATCCACCATTTCCCTCTTTATCTGCTCAAATGATTGTTTGTCTAACTTATCGATACTTGAGCAAATAGTCCTGACTTTATCTGATCCTCTAACACTTGCCCTTTTTATAGTCACTTTAGTCCCTGCAAGTTCAACTCCAGCAACTTCTATCAATGCTACTATTACAACTGACCCTCTAACACTGCCGGCAACAGCCGCCAGAACATCAAAGAAATCAACCTGGCTGCCAATAAAGTCCCATCAAGCACGCAAAGATCGCTTCATTGCGAAACCTCCACCCTTCAATTCGCATCTACGAGTATTTTTCGTGTTCCATTTTTCTCTTTAAGCATAACCATCGCACTCTTCTAAACAAGCTCCATCCACTTCGATTACGCCATCCGACGCCTAACATCGCCTCTCCTCGCTCAATCGAACTCGGGAAGTTATAGTAGTATAGCATGCCGCACCAAATGGTTGGCTATTCCCAACTCCTTCACGATTCCAATGAATGTCGACATGATATCCTTTTCTCTGCATCCATGGAACCACTTGATCAACAATGCAATCGCACTGGATAAAAAATCAAAATCCTTGTTTTGTAATAACTCGACCGCTCATTAACTCGGTGATTCTTTCAACAGCTGAGTAACATTCCCCGCTATTTCCTCCCGAATAACCGCACAATCTTCAACTAATAGACCCACAAAGCACTTCAAGGCAGATCTTCTCATCTCCAAAGCATCAATGATCCATAATTGACCATGAAGTCCTCCAATTAATGCAAGAGTCCCAAAGATCGCGATCACTCAAAATCCTCTACGTGAGCTACCCCAACAATCCTCCTTATCATTTTCGCACTCCAAATCCAAGAGAGTCACGGAACACATCTTTCATGTACTGCTTTTACAAGTAGCCGGAGCTCCTGAGTATTATAAATTTCTCGGAAGATAAGCATCTCCGGGCCATTCTTGTGTTCGTCCCACGAGAGTGTAAACTTTTATTGAATAGATCCCAAGTTGCTATTGTTGTCTTCAATATCCATTCCTTATATGCTTTTCGATTATTCCCTCGCCGCATGTCCAACTAAGTGAGAAGTAGGCCAAAAACAAGTTCTAAAAAGGCTCCAACATCAAACCCGATTGGCCCATAAAAAGCAAACTCGGATCTATAACTTTAGTTCAATCATGAGTAACCATGATCCAACCAACATGGAGATCACCACGTACAAGAGATTTGAGCTCTTTCACGTAACATGGATTTCAACTCGGCAACTTCAAGCTTCGCGCATTATCCTCCCGAATCGCCTCAAGATCACTATCAAGATAAGGGAGGTCCAAATGTTATATTCAGAGATTTTTGTAAGGGATCATAAAAAACAACTCTCCGTCGGTCCGCATAACTCCACGTTCCCACAAAATTCAGCCACCGCACGTCCAGGCTCACAAGCGGTAAGACGAAGGCTAGTTAAGAGATGTGCGATAAAGCAGTATTGGCCATAAAGTTCTCAACACGTGTTTCTTACAGGGGCAATGGGTACTCAATTCCAAAGAATCAACCCTTTTCTCAATATTATAAGCGAGAGGCTCCAAGTAGCGCATGCCAATCAAACACATAGTTTTTGTCAAAATGATAAACTTCTCGTGAACATGATCGTGGCATAAACGGCGCTGCTTCTCTGTTAGAGCCGAGGGCTTCAAAAATAAGAACTAGGTCCTCGGGTCATAGGCCATGATTCCCCAATGCATGCAGATATATGGGAGAGAGCCTTGGAAACAAGAGTACAAGTAATTCGAGGTGTTCTTCACATACAACATCCTCTTTAGTAAGAACCGATTTGGAGCAATCCCTCCAATATTTCTCCCGGGAGATTTTAACAAATATTTGGCATGCTCTCCATTTTGTTTGTTTTCCCTTTGTAATTTGCCTTCATTTCCATAAGAGAAATACATAGATATCGGTCTAGCGAATCACTATATAACCACCTGGATCCCAAAATTCATACAATAATCTCGAATCCTCAACCGTTATAATTTCAAAGATGCTCACAACCCATGCGGCATTTCGTCACTTATTTCATCCTCGCTAAGTCATACCTACTATCCAAGAAATTTTCTCCAAACTCCTTCAATTCAACAACCATCTCTTCGGGAGCATAATTACTTCCAGCTCTCTTTGCGAATACACATTTCCATTTTGAAAGCACAAGGACTAAGCAATCTAGGTAATGAATAATGATTACCCGATTCAAGCAATTCCTCTATTATTTCACCTCGGCATTCATTGGCCGAACACTTGGCGCGCACTTACCATCGCACCGTTTATCCTGCGTGCAAACCGGCCATTCCTTTCTCCATCTTTTTTTTGCCTTCGATAGTCCTCTCGTGACTTGGATTTCCTTGAGCATCGGGAAGCTTCACGTAAACCTGCAGCCAATAAGCCGACGAAGGTGCAAGCCGTTTGACAATAGATTTCGTATTCATCTTCCGTCTCCAGCCTTCATCCACCTTGCCCTTGCCCCGATTGTCGTATTTCATCTCCAACACTAAACGAATCATCTGGATCCATTCCCTTACTTAGCACAGCCGAGAATACTCCTTTTAGCTCACTCTTCAATTCATTTGGTTTTCGGTCTCCAATGCACCTTTCTGAGCCTAGTTAACCTCTCATCAATGACTTCCGAGGTTTGGGCTTCCATTGTTTCCATACGATTATTCCGATGATTCACTGGCATGGTTTCCGTGGAATCGACTCGCTTCCGATAAACCAATTTGTTATGA